>CM053029.1:466717623-466882623 GCA_028564925.1 Lithobates sylvaticus | reverse complement strand
ATTCTTAGTGCCTCCACCAGTGCCCTGAATTACAACACATTTTTTTTTTTTTTTTTTTTTATTGTGCTCCAGTCCTGCTAGAGATGATGCTTGTGGATGCCAGTAACGCAGTTTAATCCAATGAGATACACTGGGATTTTTCCACCTTATGATTGGCTACGGAGATAAAGATTAGGAAAGCACATGCTATTAAAACCTCATGCTCAAGTCATGTCATATTCCTATAAAGGTGAAAATCTACGATAGTTTCCCCACTGTCCTCCTTGAACCGGATATGTGACTACAACTAGAGTGACACTGTTATGGGATCTCATGAGCTAAGTGGGGGATTTACATCGGAATGTGACAGCCTTTTTTTATTGTCACAAGAATACATGAATCTGTCATTAGTGTTTACGGGAATCAATATTTACATGACGACTTTTAACTGTTTGCCGTTGTGACACTCGGCATTGTTTTAAAAGTTATGGCGCTAATAAATATTATTTTCATGCCAGGAAAAATAATTGCAAACATTTATACAAAGCCACTTGAACACATCCACATCTGTTAACTCTCATAAAGTCTTTACAGACATGCTTGCGTGTTATGGAGATACCATAAACCTTTAAAGTATTGCAAAGAGGACGCAGACCGAAGGGTTAAAAAAAGCAACTATAAATATAAGCAAGCGTATGTTCTAATAAGTGACAGCCATGATTCATCTTCATGTCTTTTCGCAAACCCTACAAAGGGCCGTTCCAAGTTTTATGATCAATTTTACTGGCAGCAAAACTTTCCCCACTGGTGCTTGCTGCTTTTCTAAGCACATTAGAAGAGGAGCCTTTGAGTGGAGAGACTCAATACTAGTCTATTGTTTACGCTGTTGAGCCATAGGGGGTTGGGGAGCATAAGCCTTTTATGTGTTAGCCAACTTATATCATACACAGTATGTCCTCTATAGTACTGTATACTAAACTGCCTGTTTAATAACATGAGCTTGTAGAGAGCAGTGAAGGGGTTGAGGTCGAAGAATGTAGCTGTGCGTTAAAAAATGATAAGCATGTGATGCATAGGACACGAGGACCATTCATAACCTGTTAGGAGCCAAGACAGAGCTTTTGTAGTCTGTACTGTCCCCAGGCTGACCAACTAGTTCACTTACAGTGCCAAGCCCCATGGACAAGAAGGGGTTAAATTCATAAATAATTACACACTTGAGGTGCACGGAGGTGAACATGAGGTCATGCTGAGTATTGTCTTTCACTGTAACACTTCATTGTGTTTTTATCATCTGGTCTTACACAGGTGAAATAAATACTGAACAACTACAAGCGCCTCAAGTTCAAAGTTCTAGGAAAGGTTCAGCGTGTGCTTGCAAAATCAAGTGCAGCTATTTTAAGGATTTTTTTATTTTTCGATTTTTTTATTTTCGGAGGAAAATAAATTCTTGGAAACTGTTGCAGATTGTTTGACTTTTTTTTTTTTTTTGCGCTGGAGGCTGTAATATGATCATTATCTGTGTAAACAGCTTGGAATCTGAAGATGATCTATGACCCGCCATCAAAACTGTACTTCTAGTGTATGAGAGTTATTTGACTTGTGTTGGCTACACTGGGATTGTTTTCACGGATTATCATGATTTCCATCATTGCATGCCATTAATAAATGACATGAGCAAGCATACTGTAAAATATCGAACAGAGGGTTAACATTATTCAGAGAGTTACTAAACTGGTTACACAAGGCTTTAACTATTGAATGCAGTTGACAGGCTTGTTATTGTTAAGGCAGTTACTTTTTTCTTGGCAAACCGTTATAATGGTTGGTAAAAGGGAATAGGCTATGTTTGATGTTATGTAAGATGACAAGGATACCATTTATAAGGGTTTCATGTCCAGTATATAATGTAGGAATGTCAGTGCTACATGCTTTTGCTTGCAACTCTTCCTTTTATGAATGGCAATTTTCAGTCTGTATGGGTTTTTGGTGACTTTGTATACCCTATATGTGATATTCAAAAGCAATTTGTCATAATAACATTTGAGCATAAATTAAATGCAGGAAGTAAAGACATACAAAAGATAAAGGCAGTTTTGCTTATTAAAAACTAAAACCAGAAAAGTTTTGCTTATTAGTATATATTCAGCAATGCGGTAAATCATAGCGATTGCCTTAATATGGAAGACCTGTGGCAGGTTGGTTATTCTTAAAGTAGTGCTGTAAAACCCCACATGGGAATCAAGCATCAAAAACACACATAGAATCTATTTAAAGTCATAAGCGTACACTTACATAAATATAGGATGCAATATAACAATATATGCACACAATATGCAATATGCAATATAACACACAATAGTTGACATATTTAGAATTCAAGACTGCATGGAGTCACTCATCGGCATTTATTATAGCACTCTTTTTAACATATAGGTAACTTTGATAAGGGTTTACTATTTTTTTTTTTGTTGTAAATGGTTGTTTCCGCACTAGAAGACTTGTAATCGATGTTGCCATGTAGAATAAGGCTCAGTAAAGAAGTTGTCCTAACGCTAATGTGAATATTACACTTTGCTGATGATCTGAAAAGCTTGGAAGATATATAGCTTCTCGGAACACTTCATTTGTCATCCAGACACATAACTGCACTGACTAAATTTGAAGCTGCTATCATTTGTCCATAAAACTGAAATAAATATGTATTGGTGGAATTCTTGTCTTCCTCTGATGTGTGTTGTGCTTGTAATTCGGGCCGCTTGCTCTACAGTTGTTTGCATTGATTCCCATTCATAAATTGGCAGGAGAATACATCTTAATGTGCTATTATATTTGTAAGTGTAAGCTGCATCTAGTTATGAGTGAAAGGGTTTAGAGATTAATTGTAGCTTCTCAGGGTCATCCGCTGTTGACAGCACTTGTCATCTGGATAAAATGTAATTTGCAGTGGGGAGCAAGTGGTATATAACATGAATTAACTGCACCTTGGCCTTTGAACATAGCCTTCTATATGAAACAATTTTAGAGATAAGTATTGTATCTATCTATCTATCTATCTATCTATCTATCTATCTATCTATCTACTATGTATCTTAATCATAATAAATGTCCCTGTTATAATAAAATACACAAAATGTAAAAAGGTATATATGTATATATATATATATATATATATATATATATATATATATATAGATGACTTTGGCATTGACATAGTCTAATGCCAGTATAGTACTACAGTACATGGGGGATTGCCTTTCACTCGAGCACATTTGTTTCCTGTTGCTTCCAGATAAACCTTGAATAGTTTATGTTCATTGATCACAAGACTTAATCAGGGAAATCAAGTACTCTGTGTGTGGCCAACACTGTGTTTGAGTCATCTAACTTTACTGTTTAGTCAGCATATATTTTAATGTGGCTTAGACGTGAGTTTAGAATGCTATATCTTGATATGGTGAAAGTTCTTAGTTTTTTTTGACTGAAGCATTTTAAAGCAAATGTGGAATCTGCAATAGGGTAAAACAGCTGCTTATGGTTTAGCAGAGGCCCTAATGAATTGCAGCCGATACAGCACTCTGTAATGTCTGTTAGTTTTTGCAATATTGCTAAGTAGGCATAAAAATGTTGGACTAATAATTTTGCAGGTGTTCACTTGTAAAACCACTGAAGTTCTAAGAACCATATAGCTTTTCAGCAGCATAGAGAGTATTGTGGCAAGATAGGGGATATTTAAGCATTTTAACGTCCAAGTATTGTGAATTATGTGATACTGCATGCAGCTGTTTCTATGAGGGAAAAAAAAAAACTCTACGAAATATAATACACCCTCAGAGCTGTGCTTTAATCTTTATTACGAAGAACAGGTTCATAAAAAAAGACATTGGGCTTCAGTTTATTTCTCTGTAGGTTTTTAAATTGTGAAAACAAAGAATGTTTTCAATGGCCATTGGTCCATGGTGCTGCTCACACTACTCTAAAGCCTAAATGGTAAATGCTTCACACGATTATATATCAAGGAAAGCAGCAGTTTGGTTTGTTTTTAATATTTATGTTATAATACGTATATAATAGGTTATATGTTTATGTATAGTATTCTATTTTTTTTTCCATGGTTTGTGTACTAGGTACATGGTTTGGACAGGTACAAGGGGTATATGTTGCACATTTTCATGCAGAGCTTGGGAATTCAGACCCAGTCCAGTAAAAGCAATTAACTGGAATTCTAATGCGCTTGATATCGCTTTCCTAGTCAGGCAGGAATTAAGTGATATGAAAGCTTTATTGAATAGTACAAAAGGGAGAGCAGAAATACAACATTTACAAACTCATAGCAACCAACCAGAATTCACTTAACAGAAGCCAGGTCAGGAAACATGGATTTTGACTGGTCAACATGGATACTGCTCTTTGTTCTTTGCCCTTGCCTTGAAAAAAGTTTGATGGTTTTCTATAATACTAAACATAAATATCACTTGAACACTTGAAAAAATAACATTCCCATCATCCCTAGTTTAATATATTCTCTATAACAAGCCTTTATAAGCAGCTTTCTCAGTACTGCCTGAATATTGATTCCTAGACTCAAAAACAAAAAAATCCATAAACACCAAAGTAAGTAGTGAAGGTAAAGGGAGCTTTAAAAACATAGAAATTGGATAATAGCATAGAGAAATCATTTGACCTGGTGGCACCTCTTTCTAAAATGACTTGACTATGTTGGGTAAGATACCTCTGCCTGAATATATTCTTGGTTCTTGAATAGCCACAAAGATATATTTGATTTCTGTATCCAACCATATCATTCTTTAATTTTAACAGTAACTGGGAATGACCCCCGTTTTTTCATTTTTTCGGGGGGTTTTTGTATCAAATTTGCTTTCGTCATAACTTTTGTACATCATTTTAAGCAATCCCACCCAAAAAAATCCAATAGAAATATATAAATCAGTTACGGCTTTCATTGCTTAGCATGTATAATGATACGGCTTGCTTTTCTTTAACTTAATGAAACTGTAGGGGACTTTCTTGGGTTAAATATCTCATAAAGATGCCTCTCAAGACAGCCCTGTAAGCTATAATAAAAGGGTTTCTTTTTACATACATTCACAAACACTCCTCAGTATGGTCTTTTCCAGCTCCCATATACTTTGAACCATTGGGTTATCTTTGTTTTTTTCCAATGCAAAAGCCTATGGAGGCTTCCTGATTTTTCGAATGACTATTCTGCCAATGAGAGGTGTCCTAAAGTTGTTTGCAGCAGTTTTAGTAACAATGCAATCTTCATTTATGTTGCCAACATCTTTCATATTATGCGCCATCCTACCTCTGTGTGGTTAGATGTCAGTGTCAGTTCTGTATGATCATTTACTTTGAGCCCTCTTATCTGCTCATTCATTCTAGTATTCAGCATTACAGTTTTATCAGTAGATAACATGATGTTATAGGAAATGATTTATGCTTGTTTGCTTACTCAAGTACCAACCTAGTAAGTCAATTGGACAACTATGTAGTACAAACTAAAGATAAGCTTCCATATAATGTGACATGATAATTCAGTAGAAATGTAACTGCCTTCTGAAAACAATTCAAGAGTTATGCAGTGTACTCTTAATAACCTATGGAGACAGTACATACACCTTAACCTCCTAGCTGTGGTTCTAAACGAACAGATTTGTAATACTGGTATACTTACTGTTCAATAGTAGTATGGTTGTATGATTCATGAATGAAAGAGAAGTAACAGTTTGGTTATTTTTTAGTAGTTATTTTATAATATGTTTTTTCTGTGGCATGTGTACCTTTTTGATATACATTTGTCAGGTATAAGGAATTCTGTGGTTTATTAAAATGATCTTTAGATGGCACCTTCAAGTTTCAGGTATTTCAGGAAACAAATTGAATAGATATGTTCTAATTATTAAAAAAAAAATCAATGGGTTCACGTTATACATAGTTATAGTTTATTAGGGCAGCAAGGATACACACAAGAGGGGCCATCAGGTAGTGGAAATACCAGGGGAGTACTTGGTAGAATCCATTGCTACATGGGTTATACAGTATATAGAGAAACATTAAGGTACAACTATTTTCACATGCAATCAGAAACAGCTAGTGAGGTAATGCCTCTCTCCTGGGCTAATAAAGCATGCAGCATGAAGCTTTTAAATGCCAGGTTGGCAAGATAGGCTAGTATAGACATGGCCTGCTCTGATGATTACAAAGACAAAACATAAAAGTCCATCCATTCACATTACCTGCCACCTCGGTCAAGTCTATATTGCTTTTTGACTGCAGTGACATTAAAGTTGCCTAAGCACTCATCCATCATGGCTCTTGGACAAGCAAGGTTTTTTTTCACACTTGTTGGTGAGCAAGTCAACAAACAAGACAAGTAGGCAAACCTGAAAGCACCTGAGTGTTTTTTGTGTTTCTCTGAATATCTAGGATGATGCATAATAAATTAACAGGCCAATTCAATTGGCAGATACTGATTCAATATTGGAGATGTCATTGACAATTTTAGGAATATGTGGTCCACTTTCAAATAGATTTGGCATGTTAGTGGACAATTTTAGAAAGGTTCTTTGGTTTTCAAAGGACTTTTTTGCTTTGTAATTAAACATATTGACACCTTTTATCAAATAAAATTGGGATAAAAGGGATAGGTGCTAGAATTGTGCAAGCTGTCATACAAACATTTTTACTTCTGCTCATTAAAGATCTTAAAGGAACATGTAATCCTGAGATTATGATTTACTCTATGATTAACCACTTCAGCCCTGGAAGGATTTAGCCCCTTCCTGACCAAGCCCTTTTTTGCGATACGGCACTGCAAAGTTTTAACTGACAATTGCACAGCCGTGCGACGTTGTACCCAAACAAAAT
Source organism: Lithobates sylvaticus (assembly GCA_028564925.1). Lineage (NCBI taxonomy): Eukaryota > Metazoa > Chordata > Amphibia > Anura > Ranidae > Lithobates > Lithobates sylvaticus. The sequence goes on along the minus strand of CM053029.1, from coordinate 466,875,756 downwards.
TGACGTCCTTTTCTCCACAAATAGAGCTTTCTTTTGGTGGTATTTGATCACCTCTGCGGTTTTTATTTTTTGCACTATAAACAAAAAAAGGCGAAAATTTTGAAAAAAAAGCAATATTTTTTACTTTTTGCTATAATAAATATCCCCAAAAAATATATAAAAAAGCTAATTTCTTACACAGTTTAGGCTTATATGTATTCTTCTACATATCTTTGGTAAAAAAATCGCAATAAGCGTATATTGATTGGTTTGCGCAAAAGTTATCGTGTCTACAAAATAGGGGATAGATTCATGGCATTTTTATTAATAATTTTTTATTAGTAAAAATGGCGGCAATCTGTGATTTTTATCATGACTGTGACATTGCGGCAGACAGATCGGATACTTTTGACACTAAAACTGCACTGATTACTGTGTAAATGTCACTGGCAGGGAAGGGGTTAAACACTAGTGGGCGATCAAGGGGTTAACCATGTTCCCTCAGCATGTTCTAACTGTAGGGGGGGTGGGCTCACTAGAACATAATAGAGATCACTGCTCCAGATCACTGGGAGCAGTAGGTCCCTGTCATGTTGCTAGGCAGAACAGGGAAATGCCTTGGTTACATCTCCCCGTTCTGCCTCTCTGTGCCACGGTCGCGGGCCACCGGCAGACATCGAGTCCTCGGGACCCTCGGGCATGCTCCCGCGGTGCGTGGCAGCTGTGCACGCACACCCTCAGCAATGTGCTAGCAGCGGATGACGCAGCAACATACAGGTACGTTATTTTGTGCACCCGGGCCACTTTGCCGACGTATATCGGCATTAGCCGGTTGGCAAGTGATTAAGCACCTGTGTTCACGAATTAAGTAAGTGGTATTATTCCTGTGTTTTGTTGTTTCACCCTATTTTCCAGTGTGCCATTATCTATGTATTATGTAAACATGATTTGTTGGTGGACGGGCACCTGGTCTTCAGCTGGCAAGTGTAGACCAACATAGAGCAGCAATATTTTTCAGTAAACAAGGATTTTTCCTTACGATCAGTAAAAATATTAAAGAAACCTTTATTCCAAAGATTATTATTTTGTTGTTGTTTCCTGCTTTTATTCTTTACTGTGCACAGCATCAACCATCATTTGTCAATCATTTTACTTGGAATAGTTGGCCTGCTATGTTGGATTTAAGTGTCTTCCGTTACAAGTAAGATAAGCATAAATGCCTAAAGTTGAATGTAGAATGTAATCAACAGCCAAAGAGAACCTTTAATGTATAGGAGAGTGAAAAGTAGACACAAGAAGAAAGAGAACATTTGAAAAGTCTCTAAATGCATGTTAAATATAAACAATAATATTATAAAGTTCCCTCCTTCCTTCTGCTCCAAAGGTGACTACACTCCTTTCCTCCTCAATTTTATACTGTCCCCTGATTTGAACCCCAGATATTTCTGGGGGAAATAAAAGTGCTGAATTACATCCAAAGTGATGCCACCCTGAACCAAAATAGAAGTAAGTTCAATCGTCCAACACTGGCCTCCTCTAAGGTATCAGGCAACTCTCAGATGCTGTTTTATTTGTGCACATTCCCATGCATGCTACCACAACAGCCACTGCACGTACATTGCACACTAGTTGCAATGGTGCATTGCGGTACCATTAATTCAGAAGGGCACCCCAATAGACCTTGCAAACTGTGTACGTTGACGCAATGACTATGTGTGCTGCAGTGGGATACACTGTCAAAAAAGGTGCAGATCTGATTTCTGGACTGCTGAGTTGATTGATAGACCATTCTTTTTCCAACGCAGCGCATGTTGATGTGCAAAAAAAAATGATGTGCTTTTAACTCAATGCAAATCAACAGTGATGCATTAACCTAGTCTAAGGTTTCATTCACATTGGTTCACTAGCTTTTCTAAGCACAAAAAGTAATCTGCAATGTATAACACCTTTTACACCTCCCAGATCACTTTTTCCTGTGTTTAGATGCTCCTGCTCTAAAGCAGGTGTACTGTGTTTAGACAGGTTTAGTTGCATCTACATGCACTTTCATGTGTTTAGACCATCTAATCATATTTTGTTACAGTTCAAATAGGATTATACCCAGTACATTATTTAACTCATATAGCACACTAGGTATACAACAATATAAATGCACATAAGATTACATAGAAATTACTGTCTCATACTAGCTGTATTGTAAGGCACAGCAGAACACATGCACAGAACCCTAGTTGAAATATACAGGAGCCAGTCAGGCAACCATGCCAGGCTGCTAGAAGACAATGGATTACAATGCTCACCTCCAGTGCACCCTGCCATCACCAGGCAGTGTTTCCCCAACCCCCCCCCTGCTGTCTCCTCCTAGGTTCAGATGCAATTTTCCTCTGTACCCCCGTTTGGTTATACTCTGCCATTGTGTTTTGCTAGGTACCATTCACAGCACATGCCACCCAAACACAGGCTGTAGGCCATCTCAATAATGAAAGGCTAAGCATAGTATAGGTACTTAATTGAGGCGGCCTACTTCACCTAATTTTGTTTTTAAATGCAGATAGCTAGTGCTTTCTAGCCTGCTTATTACCAGTGCCTAGTTGCTGTATCTGATCCATGGATGCTCTGGGAGAGAGTTTGGACCACCTTATCCCTCCCTATTATCTATGTACCAGCTCTCAATGACCCAGTCGCCAGAGAGTTTATTCAGTCATCGTTGCATCCTATTTTCAGATCATTTTTTAACCCTTAGTTATAGGCTTTCCTATTTATAGCAGTCTTGCCCCTGCCCCTAAAATCCTTTGGGGGGAGGGGGTTTACTAAAACAGGAGCACTCAGAATCTGGTGCAGCTGTGCATGGTAGTCAATCGGCTTCTAACTTTAGCTTGTTCAATTAGGCTTTGACAGTAAAACCTAAAAGCTGATTGGTTTCTATGCAAATCTGCACCAGATTTCACACTTCAGTTTGAGTAAATCTCCCCTTTGAGTCTTTCTTTCAATTTATTACATAGGTGGTCTTACTGAACCTAATAGAAAGTCTTTGGGGTGTGGGAGTGGAAAAAGTTAGACACTTGAGATTTGCATTTGACTTTAGCCACTTGTCATTTTAAGGCCTCTTTCCCTCCGTGGGATGGAATCCGCTTGCTCAGTGGGGGGATCGTTCCGCTGTTTCCAGCTGAGCAGGCAGAGGAAAGGTCCATCTCCGCTAACTGTGCAGTGTGGAGACAGACACAGTCCCGCTCTCCTCTATGGGGAAATCGGGTGAAAACTGACCACCTGTTCGTTTTCATCTGCTCATATCTGATCTGATCCACCAGACGGATGGAAAATAGGACCACTATCTGTCTGGATTTGGCAGACAGGATCGGATCAGAGATCGGATCAGGATCGGATGTCAGCAGATATGTCGCCGCTGACATCAGCCGCTCCATAGGGGAGACTAGAGGGTACGATCAGGTCCCCCTGAAAAACTGACAGGCGGATCTGTTTGGAAAGCCCATGTGAGAGGACCCTTACATGCTTTTTTCAGTGCTTGTACATTTGTTTTATTATTATCTTTAATTGCCCAGGTTGGTGACAGGTTTACTTTAATTGGCAGGCTTTAATCCATTATCTTAGTAGAAAAGGTTTGTTTTTCAGTGCATACAGATGACCTCATTTAATGACCTGCCTGTATATCTTTACGTGTTTGTTCTATAAACATTAGGTGCAGAATAATCTCAGAAATAACAGTGCACTGTATGAACAATAAATGTCAAAGAAAGACTAGTAAGCACTGCAATTACAAGCAATCCAAGTAGTCCAGTTAATTTTAAGCTATGTTTGAATAAGCAGTATAAATGGTTTTAAATGGATATGTGTTTGTCAGTGTGAATAGTCCTTAACAAACATACTGCATCACGCGACCACATTCCTTAAGAATGCAATTGTAACAAGCAACGTAGAGTGTCATTCCCAAGAGTAGCAATTAAAAATGGCTGCTTTTGTCTGCTTTGGCATGTTAATTTGCTGAAGACATGCTATGCTGAATGTTATGTTCTGTAAGTAAGGAATGTAGTTTGTTATAATGATAAGCTATAGTACAATACATTATTAACAAGGACTATAAGTGTGATAGCCATCATCCATCATTAGCAGCTAGTTATATATTATTGCTGCTAGCAGTTTTTTTAATGATTTATCAATTTTACAAAAATAATAAATAATAACTTTCATACACTGTATATATAACAACTACAAGTAATAAAATATGGTAATTTTAGCCTCACATTGGAAATCTAATGTTGTGTGTGTTTTACTATCAAGAAAAAGAACATTGGCACCCTATTTATAACACCTAGGGGGTTGATTTACTAAACCTGATGAGTGCAAATTCTGGTGCAACTGTACATGGTAGCCAATCAGCTTATAACTTCAGCTTGTTCAATTAAGCTTTGGCAAAAAAAACTAAACCTGGAAGCTGATTGGTTTCTATACAGAGCTGCACCAGATTTTGCACTCTCTAGTTTTAGTAAATCAACCCCATTATGTAGTTCAAACAATGAGGTAAGCTAAGCAAGGGGCTGCTGTTCAGTAAATAAAGTGTATTCTTTTTGTAAATCGACCCAGTTGGTTCATCATGGGGAACCTAATTCCTATGACTTCTGTTTAAAGAGTAGAACAAAAAGAATTTGTCTACAGTATTGAATAACATAAAATAAACAAATGCAACTATTCCAACCCAACATGGATTACAGAAACTGCTACTTACCACTGCTACCCTAGTTTAGAAGGATGAAAGGAGCATGCTACCTGAATTTGTAAATGGAAACAACTTTTTTCCTTGGATAAAACTCACAGCTTCAGCTCTTTCAGAGCAATTGGTTGGATGGAGACAGTAGAATGCTTTATCAGGGTTTGAGGATGAAGGGATACACTTCCTGTAGGTGCTACTTTAGCCACAATCAGATTTTTTTATATTTAAGTGGAGTAGTTGATTGTTAAATTTATGTCAGGTTTTTATAGCTGCCTTTGTCTATTCTGGGAACAATTCCCTTTCTCTTTCTGTCCCACTGACTGGTGCCATTAGGACAGAAAGGAAGTGAACATGTCTTCAGAGAACTAAAATCTTTTTAAAGTAAATCTATGAATGGGTAGAATGTCTGTCAGGTTTTCATTGCTGCTTCTGACTGATGCCACTAGGAAAGGAAGTGAGTGTAAAGCCCTGTGAGCAGAATGTTGGGAGACATCGGGTGGTTAAAAAATAAAACGTCCGACATTCGGCCCATGTGTGTGTCGGTCTGTCCCACAGAAGCTGGCTGTTTGGCCGGCTTCTGTCAGATGTGCATGCTGGATGCTGAAAAAAACAGCAGCCGGCCGTCTCCCGATCAGTGCTCTCAGCCAATGGCAGTGTCCCCCTATCATAAAACAACAGCTTAGCGGGGGGGGGGGGAGATCGCTAGACTAACCTATTTTTACTAGTGACAATTGTCATTGGGAAAGAAAATGAGGGGAAAATCAAAAATGTTCCCCAGAAAGAAAGATAAAGGGAAATCTTTTAATGGGCACAATTGTATAAGAGGGTACTCCCCCAAGAGATTTCTACTAACTTCATGTTGTGTGTCTGGGCCAGAAAGTAAAGGGAAACATGCCCATACACAGACAGCAAAAAAATAACCTGTGAGGGGTTTTTAACCCTTCCCTGCAAAACTTAAAAAAGTTTTGACTATACATACACTTTAAGTATTAAAAATGTTAGAATACATAACACTTAACTTTAATAAATTTTCATCTTTTTTAAGTGTTAAAAAGCTTTGATAGCTCATCTTTCTCTTTCATTAGCTTGCTACACCACAAATGACTTGGCAAGCAGTAAGCCTACACATGCTGTTTGTCATATCAGCTGCCAAATCTTTATACAGTAGTTCCTAAATATGAACTTTACCTGAATCCTAGCTTTTAATATATGCTACTTCTTTCTGAAGTGAGTGAGAGTATAACTTTTCAGTTTCAGTTGCAGTAGCATGTGAGAGTTCATAAGTAATAAAAAAATAAGCATCTTTAAATAGCTAAATGCAGACAAATAAAAATCTTTAGAAACTGCCTTAGTAATAGTAGCAAGCCAAGATTTAATAGCCACCGCTGGACATTATTTGTAGTATTAGCATGCTTAATATTAGCATCCAAGCTCACCTCAATCATGCTGAAGTCCATTTTATATTTTCTTTTACTATGTATACAATCTAATTTACATATAAATCCTATCTGAGCTGTTACTGCATTCCAGAGGACACATGAGAAGGGGGACTGGTTTTGGACGCAGGGTAAAAAGAAATCAGAGAGTGTGGATTGTGACAGCTGCTAGAGGTAGAAGAGTGCTGGGCATAGAAGTGAAAGTTATATAGCAGCAGGCCAGAATTGGGGTAAAACTGTATAAAATGTTAGGTGGAGAAGGGAACACTAAAAGGGAGCGAGGACACTACTGAGAAAAGGAAAGGCGGAGAGAGCATGTTAAAGGGTGGAGAAAATAGTAATCAGACTTGGAAAGAAAGAGCTGATTGGAGAAATGCAGGTTTATGTGCGATCTGTCCAAGGAGTGTGCACTGTTGTTAGTAGATACTTCCTTTGTTTATGCTTTAGTTGAACTTAAACTATTTAACTTATGTAACAAAATTTTCACTTTGGTAGACAAATTGCACTCCTGTGATGCTTAGGAGAAGCCCAGGCTGGACCTATCCTTTAATTAAGAACTGATAAGAGACAGATGATGAAAAAGGAAACATTCACACTGAAGCCGGGTACACACTACAGTTTATTTTTTCCATGCAATACGGCAGGTTGCATGAAATAAAACTGTCAGCTTCGGTCGGAGCCGCTGTACTAACAATGCAAGGTTAGTCCAGCAATCTACCCGCTGAGCTGTAGTGTTATGACAGGGGGGTGCCCCCTGCTGTCCCCACCAGAACACTCAAATCAGCTCTCTCTGCCATTGGCTGAGAGCGCTGGTCGGGGAGTTGGTCACCTGCCAATTCAGCAAGGACAAGCTGAGTTTCCACTTGTGCGTGGCCCTTCCTGGAAAACTTTTGGTCAATTAGTAACTGCAGATAATTGACTTCAGCCCCTGATCGGTGTATTCTGAGAGGCTGAGAGCTTCTATCAGAATACAATGTCCCTGTGGGGGGGGGGACAATCCATCCAATTTGCTTTACTGGGTAAACAAAAAATCTGACCATCTATGCTCAGCAAACCACTAAAGCCTAGTACACATAGGCCGAATTTCGAGCAGCATCGGCCGGTTCAATATTAACCGGCTGACATTTGGCCCATGTGTACTGGAGTCGGCCTGACAGAAGCCAGCTGTTCAGCCGGCTTCTGTTAAAGGGCCATGATTGAAAAAGGTCTACTGATCGTCTCCCAATCAGCACACTCAGCCAATGGCTGACGGGAATATTCTGGTGGGGGAGCCGTCCCCCTATCAGAACACAATAGAACAGTGGGTGTGATCACTGTACTTACATTGGATAACTAGTACAGTGGCTCCTCCTGAGCTGTCAATTTTTTTTTCATTCAGCCATGTTAGGTTGAATGAAAAAAAAAATCTACTAGTGTGTAGTAGGCTTTAGACTGCACAGAGCCAAAAAAGATAACATTGGCTGTTTGATCAAACAACACAACATGGTGGTATATCTATGGATATACAGTAGGTTTGGCAATTGTGCATTGAAATGAATGTGCCATATTAGAGTGTTTCAGGAGATCTTCTGCAAGATAGAAATATTCTATAGACACTAAGCTGTTGAGCTTAAATTAGGAGAGTTGAGGTTTTTTAGGTGCACTGTTCTACTGAGCTAAGGGTTCAGGGCACCTGGACATCTGAAGATGTCCATGTGTCCCTATTTGGAGACATGGTGGGCTTAAGCTGGGAATGTTGGTCAGTGCTGCTTCTTTAGGCATTATGTCAGGGAACAGAGGGAATGATAGTCCCAGGGATACTGCACATTTGACTTGGGATGACAATAGAACCAGACACAATATGATTCTAACCAAAGGGCTGTAAACACATGGAAACTGTATGGTTGAGCTGATGTAAAAACTCAAATGAAATATATGTAAAATGAAAGTTCCTGATTTGATATTTAAAGGCAAATGATTTCCTTTCAAATGATATGGTGTCTTGTTCATACTTGCTTGTATAGATTGCATTTTGGCTACTTTTGTACGGGCACAAAATATACAAAAGTAGAATACTGGTTAGTTTGGATCTCAGGTGACTAGACATTGTTTTTGGTATCAGTAGACATGATAAACTAATACAAATACAGGCTTTTAAATTAAACAGCATTATCCTCTCATAGGAAAGGCACAGTGGTGGCTCTTGTCTAACAAAAGCAGTAATGAAAATCATTGAAAAGGAGAAATCCCAAGTGATTATAGACCAGCCATGTAGATTTGCATCCAGATTGGATGTGTTATACTCCTACAGCTCTGCAGGTATCTGTTTGGGGGATAAGGTTTGTCAATTTAGACTCTATGGTTTCGTAAGTATCATTATCTAAATGGAAAGTGCAGGGGTCACATAAACTTTGATAAATAAGAGGCAACCCGATTAGCAATAAATGCACATCTGCTCACAAGCCCACTGTGTCAATCACAGGTCCTGTGTTGTATCCACCTGAGCCATGGGTGTTGGCTGCCCCTGGAACCCATCACTCCCAAAACTTCCATTAGTATAAACATGAAGTCACACACCACTGATCAAAACTATCAAAACGATTTTATTAATCCAGCAGAAATGAGGACATACCCCAGCAGGGGGTGAATTGCATTAGAAGGATTCATGGGCAATGTGTCCTCATTTCTGCTGAATTATTAAAGGTGTTTTGAGCAGTGTGGATCATAAGTGTGTGACCAGATTTTGACCAAAAATGAATTGATAAATGTCCCTCATCAGTGCATTTGTAAGGCAAACTTAGGTTAACAGTGGTATAGGTGCTATCTCTCTCAAGCTTGAGTTGCTGTATTGAGAGTGGATGGTCATAAAGCAGCAGAACCATCTGGTTAACCTGAGCATTAGGTAGCTGAACATTCAAAGTTTTATTAGATATTTAAATAGGAATAATATACAGGCAAAGTGAAAACAGAACATAGTACATTTGATATAATATGGTTTGGTAGACCGACTAAAAGTAAATGTCGATATAAGAAACTAAGCAGGTTATTATGGCACAATATTCCTTCTACCATTCAAATTTTTATTTATTTTTTGTCATAAAGTGGGAGTCTGTGTTGTAGAGGTTGCTTTGTCGGTAATAAAGCGGTAGTAAACGCTGCTTGATCACTTGTACATACAGGTAAGCTTATAATTAAGCCTACCTGTAGGTACTATGAATATCTCCTAAACATGCACCATTTAGGAGATAATCACAAGTTCTGCAGCTGGTGACTGAATGTTCTGTCCATCCACAGCGCTGTGCTGCGATTATCCAAACACCCAACAGAACTGTACCCCTGCTCCAGGCCGGTGCACTTCCACTTGCCCCTATAACCTACTCGCTGGTGATGCTGGTCCAGTTCACAGCTGACACACTAGTAAAGAAAGACGGATGACCGCATTCTACCATGCAAAGGATCCAGAGACTTTATTGTCTTCATGCCTGTCTTTTGCGAGCTCTGATCATGTTTTTATGATGGATTTCTACAATAAAAATGTGATTGTTCTTCATCCAAACTGAACTTCGTATGCATGGGGAAAAGCAGCCACATAATGACCACAAATGGTAGAAAAAACATTTATCACAATAATGCACTTTCCTCCCTTGCACTCTCATTTCTTTTGGCTTGTATACCAAGGACAAGAATATTTCTTGCAATGTACAGTTATGATGAATCATAGCATGGTGGTACTTTTGTTAAGCCTGCAAGAAAAAACAGCCAGAAGGTAACGCCAATTACTTTATTCTTTTGTAATACCATCATATTTGTCTTTGAGATGTTAGCATAAAAGCATTGGCATAATGTTATCCAATAAAGTTGTACTTAGTGAGTTAAATGTAGGCTTCATGCTACATATGGACTTAATTTGGGTCATTAGATATTGAGAGTTTTAAGTTGTGCAAATTAGTTAAATCATATACCACAAGCTGTATTGCAATGTCCTGCCAATTTCAATGTCAATGATGCTTTAAAAATGAGTTATTCTTGTAGACGAGGAATCAGTTGGTTTTTCATGTGATGATCATTAGAGCTGGCATTTAAAGACATAAACTTTGCTCAGATAACCAACGTCATCTATTATATGGAAACATTAGAAGCCAATGCATACGAATTTCCCTGACAGAGAACAGTTTTACACAACACAAAGGCTGCTTGACTGGGCTTTGGTTTGAATGGATTTGTGGTTCATTTAAAGTGATGGATAAACAGGTTATTAAGGGATTTAGTATGTTCTGACAAAAGACTCCAATTAGCATGTACATGATATTAATCACCTTTCCTCTTAAGAGCTGACATGTCTGTACAGGCTTCATCGCCATATATTTAAATAGCAGTTTTTACATGTCAGTTTTATGTAAGCGTACCTGTCATCTCTACACTTAGGAACATTAAAGCAGATCTAAGCCCTAACTGGATGACATTTAAGGGTGGATTCACTAAAGGCAAATAAACTGTGCATTTTGCAAAGTGCAGTTGCACTCTCCAAGTGCGGTTGCTCCAAAGCTTAGTAAATGAGGTAAACATTCACTTTGCAAAGAAAACCCAATCACGTGCAAGGAAAATAATTAAAAAAAAAATAATTATTGCTTGCACATGATTGGATGAGTCAGCAGAACTTCTGCTCACTTACTAAGCTCTGGAGAAACTGCACTGTGCAAACTGGACAGTCTATTTGCTTTTAGTAAGTCAAATCCTTTGTTTTTTTAACCACTTGACGCCCACGCTATACCAAAAAGATGGCTACAGCGTGGGCTTAAATTGCTGGGAGGGCATCTATAGACATCCTCCCGTTCTTGCGCTTCTCGTGCGCCCCCTAGATTGGGTGAAGGGCCAGTCACAGCAGGCCCTTTACATTGTGATCAGCTTTCAGTTAATGACACCTGATCACAGAAATAAACAGATGGCAGTTATCTTTTTTTCTTTACGCTGTTAGCAATATTTATCCTCATGACATGTCACAGGAAGCACCCTCATGGCTAACAGAGGATAGAATTAGAAATAGACTTGAAAAACGTAACATTGATAAGTTACTGGGACCAGATGGAACTCAGTCAAGTAATGACCAGACCATTGTTCCTAACTTTCACGAGCAGTCTACTGACTGGAATGGTACCAGCTGATTGGAGAAAAGCCAATATAGCTCCAATATTTAAAAAAGGGCCAAGATACACCCCTGGGAATTATAGACCAGTTAGCCTAACATCAAGAGTATCTAGCTCTTGGAGGTGATGATAAGGTTCCCCATAAATGTTTACTGTACACACTAAGGTCTGTCAGCATGGACCATAAGGTGAGTACATGGATTGAAACCTGGCTAGTTCAGAGTGTAGTGATCAACGGGGAGTACTCGGATTGGGACAGTGTTGAAACTGGGGTCCCCCAGGGTTCTGTCCTGGGACCAATTCTATTTAATGTATTCATAATCAACCTGGAGGATAGGATAAGCAGCTCAAACTCAGTATTTGTGGACAATACTAAGCTAAGCAGGGCAATAGTTTCTCCGCATTATGTGGAAACGTTGGAAGAAGATTTGAACAAATTAATGTGGTGGGCAACTACATGGCAAATGAGGTTTAATGTAGAAAAATGTAAAATAATGCATTTGGGTGGAAAAAATATGAATTCAATCTACTCACTAGGGGAGAACCTCTGGGGGAATCTAGGATGGAATAGGACCTGTAGGTCCTAGTGCAGTGATGGCGAACCATGGCACTCCAGATGTTTTGGAACTACATTTCCCATGATGCTCCACTACACTGCAGAGTGCATAAGCATCATGGGAAATGTAGTTTCAAAACATCTGGGGTGCCAAGGTTCGCCATCACTGTCCTAGTGGATTATATCCTCGGCAGTGGCATGCAATGCCAAGCTGCTGCAAGTAAAGCATACAGAATATTGGTATGCATTAAAAAGGGAATTAACTCCAGAGGTAAAATGATAATTCTCCCACTCTACAAGTCTCTGGTCTGGCTGCACCTCAAGTATGCCATCCAGTTCTGGGCACCAGTCCTCAGGAAGGATGTGCTGGAACTGGAGAGAGTCCAGAGAAGGGCAACAAAGCTAATAAAGGGTCTGGAAGACCTAAGTTATGAGGAAAGGTTTACGAGCACTGAACTTATTCTCTCTGGAGTAGAGACGCTTGAGAGGGGATATGATTTCTATGTACAAATACCATACTGGTGACCCCACAATAGAGAAAACATTTTTTATGCGAAAGGGAATTTAAAAAGACACACAGCCATTCACTAAAATTAGAAGAGAATCGGTTTAACCTTAAACTGCGTAGAGGGCTCTTTACTGTGAGAGCGGTAAGGATGTAGAATTCTCTTCCACAGGCAGTGGTTTCAGTGGGGAGCATTGATAATTAAAAAAAAAATTAGACCTGAACGACCACAACATACAGGGATATACATGTAATATGAACATAAAAGCACACACACACAGGTTGGACTTGATGAACTTGTGTCTTTTTTCAACCTCACCTACTATGTAACTATATGTAACTATGTAACTATGATAGCTTGAAGGAAAAAAAAGCTGCAGCTTCTGTTAGAGGAATTAGAGGTACATCGGTCCCCTTAGCGCTCGAATGTGCTGCAAATCAGTGCCATCTATCAGCGCCCACCAGTGCCACCTTTCAGTGCCCACCAGTGCCACATATCAGTGCCCATCAGTGTCCACCAGTGCCACCTATCAGTGTCCATCAGTGCTGCCAATCAGTGCCTCATCATCAGTGCTGCCTATTAATGTCACCCACCAGTACCTATCAGTGCCCATCAGTGCTGCCTAATAGTGCCCATCAGTGCCACCTATCAGTGCCCATGAGTTTTGCCTCATCAGTGCCTCCTGATCAGTGATCATCAGTGCCACCTATCAGTGCCCATCAATGCCACCTCATCAGTGCCCATCAGTGCAGCCTATCGGTGCAGCCTATCAGTGCCCATCAGTGCAGCCTCATCAGCGCACATCAGTGAAGGAGGAAAATTACCTGTTTGTAAAATGTTATAATCAAATATGAAAAACGTTTTAATTTTTTTCCCCAAATTTTAGCAAAAAATAAAAATGGTGGTAATTAAATAGCACTAAAAGAAAGCTCTATTTGTGTGAAAAAATTTGATATGGGTTTAGTGTAGTATGACTGTGCAATTGTCATTCAAAGTGTGACAGCGCTGAAAGCTGAAAATTTGCCTGGGCAGGAAGGGGGTATAAGTGCCCAGTGAGCAAGTGGTTAAAGCACTGTATAGTATATTACAAATGAAGAACTGTTATGACTGATTTTCAAAAAATATTTATCTTTAAACAATTAACAGCTACATTGTTGTATGCCCATTTACTTTAGGGTTAAACTTGAACAGTTTTATTGCACTAGTGCATGAAGAATACTTGGACTTGCTCCAATGGGCTGCAATTTATTGCTTAGCATGAGCTTTATGTGGACCAGTAGTGGAGCATGCATGCATATGCATAATGTGTGTCAACACGACCACTTGTAATTGACAAGGACACCTATGACAGGTGACACCGCAGGAAACAATTGGGAGACAGTTGCCAAACCATAATAAGAAGTGCTTGTACAAGGAACTTAATGCCAGGATTGCCAGGTTTTATTTTAATGAAAGCTACAGATTAAAAAATGTTGAAACAACTGTTGAAATTATATTAGCTAGTTAAAGCATCTATGAGGTTTTAGAGATTAGGTTTAGATCCACTTGAAATCTGTTTTTGAAGAGTGTTAATTGACTGTATATTAGAGCTATAAAATCAATATATATTAGCAGCGTTAAATACACACCGCCAAGATTTATTAGGTACCATCAATTTAGCAGATATATTCACGTTAGGTTTAGAAGACTGTTCACCCATTCATGGTTGCAGCTGAGTACAACTGCTCTTGCCATGGCATTTCATTTACAAGGCAAAAGGGGGAACATTTTACATTAACATTTTTCAGATAGAATACTTGACAGAAATCAATAATTTGTAAAATGTAAGGCATGTTTGTCAGTAACAAACACGTTACATTTTAACATTTAGTCAGTGTGTAGTATACCATTGATTTTCAATAATGTATGCAGCCTCACTGTTTGTGTACGTAGGCTGTTATATGAACAAGGTGGGACTTTAAACTAACAGTCTTATGTGAATACACTTACTCAAACTTTATTACTATTGGTTACTTTGGAATTGAATAATAAGTCACAGAGTAATAATTAAAGCCCAACCCTGGGAAATTTTTAAATTCTAATGTGCAGTGGGGCTGGGCCCAAACTACAAGGGTTAATTGCTTGTTTTGTCTAGGGGAGAGGAGAAACCAATTTACTCATCTGATCCTCTGCTCCCCCAGAAGATGGCACTTCTCCTAGCCTCCAGTGGTGGACCGTCTCTCTGAATCATCATGCCCTTCCAGGGCGTATTCTGCTTTGGTCTTGATGATGTCAGAACCTTAGACTGCTGGAGCGTGGGGAGAAGAAGCTATAAAGATCGGTCTAGCTGAAGGGATTGGATAAGTAAATCTTCTTGTTTTGGTTCTTCTAGACCAGTGGTTTCCAAACTGCAGCGGGGGGTCAGATGTGGCCCTTTGCTTGCCTTTATCCGGCCCTTGGGGCACTAGTCCTCCCACTGATGTGAGACCATATTCCTCTCACTGACATCAACAATTAGGCATTATTCCTACCACTGACACAAAAAATGGGGCACTATTCCTCGCCTTAGTATCAAAGATGGGGCACTATTTACTCCCACTGATGTGAGACCATATTTCTCTCATGGACATCAACAATGGGGCAATATTCCTACCACTGACACCAAAAATGGGGCACTATTCCTCGCCTTAGTATCAAAGGTAAGGCACTATTTACTCCCACTGATGTGAGACCATATTCATCTCATGGACATCAACGATGGGGCAATATTCCTACCACTGACACCAAAAATGGGGCACTATTCCTCGCCTTAGTATCAAAGGTGGGGCACTATTTACTCCCACTGATGCCAGGACAATTTGTACCCCCACTGGCTACAATTAGGCCCTCCTAAAGTCTAAAGGACAGTAAACTGGTTGTTTGTTTAGAAAGTTTGGTGACCCCTGCTCTAGACCTAAATGAGGAATTAGCCCTTGCAATGCAGGCAAACACCTGCTGCACTATTTAGTTGCCCGGAATTTGGCTTTAAATGATCTTTGTACAGCTCAGTTTTCTGTCTCGGGCTCATAAGAATGTATTCTTTTTCATAGCATGCTACTAGCATGCTGTCTAGCATTAACAATGACGGTCATGGTCACAATTCATTACAATGCCCTAACAAGTGAAGACCACTTTTCAAAGGTTTCTTTCTTCCTTCTTAGGCTGGCCATATATTATACAATTTTCTTGTACAATGTTCCTTTAGATTTACCAAAACCTTTTAATATGAGGTCAAACCTAAACACTTTCAATTTGTATGCTATCAGGCAGGCCCTTGCACTGCATAGTTGAAGGTAATTCTAAAGGAAATTCAATAAGAAAATTGTAGAATGTATCGCCAGCCTTAATCACTGAGCTCTTGCAATATTTTTTTTCAGATACAAAAGTAATACAATTTGAGCATTGAAAATGAGTGTTTGTTTTCATCACTATGTGATCACATGACCACGTGTGTACCACGGGCACATGTTCTTATTTTCACTTGGGTCATATGCACTTCAATCACATGTCTCCCACACCCACTTTGTTAAATAAAGAGTAGCGCTAACAACAAACATGAGATACAGCAAACTAGAAAACGATGACATTCTCCCTGCTGCTATGGAAACAAACACTGCTCCCACTTAGAGTACCTTTAGTTGATTTAAAATATTGAAAAAAAGAGAAGCAGAGCTATTTTTGTATACTGCTTTGCAGTACTTTAAATGTACTCTGCACAATGGCTGGTGATCATTCCATTACAACAATCAGTCCATCAAAAGATCCAGTTTTTAACTGTTTCTGCCTAGACAGCATACGAAGGAAAGATCCCTATACAGGCTAGGCAGGATGTCACACTTCTGCTTAATCTACAGAGATGAAAAGAGAATTTGTCTAAAGTGCTCTACCCCTCCCAACGGACGGGGCGGGGGTCAAGGTCCCTCTGTTGTCATCAGTTTCTCTCCATGGTTGATGATGACCACGTGTAGCTAGCTTTAGAACAAGACCTTACAAGAATTTGTGACGCTTACGTGAGACCATGCCTTCCTGTAACATTTAGCAGCATAGCATTTATGTTTTGTATATGAGTAACTACTACGCCCTGCTATAAATATGATCTCATCATGTAAATAGATATAAAGGTATTGGATAAATATAAAATACAGCAGCTAAAATCAAAATAAATCATTAAATGAGGAAAGTGCTGTGCTAGGTAATATACACTATACACCCAATAATTGGATACCAAATGCATACATAACATAAAAAATACACAAATATGTATCAATGGTGAAGTGCCAGTAAATAATAAATAAATAAATAAGGGAGTGGAGACTCAAATGCATAGTAGGTATATAGGTGTCCTTTTATGAAGCAGTGATCAGCGGAGATCCTGAGGATCACCACTGATCACATCCCATAAACAGTTTATGAACCAGAGATAATTGGGGGGAGAAGTGTTTGAACTTGTTCTCCCACCGATTATCTCTGCACATGGAGAATCCTCATAGAATGACACAGTAACGGCCAGTGTATGAAGCTGCGATCTCAGCGCTTCACTGGCGATCTGTGTCAGAATTCACACTCCCCGATTCACCATCTCAGAGGTGGTGAAGCGGGGAGTGAAGAGAGAAACCCGGGGGATCTGAGGAGGAAAGAGGAAGATTATTAACTTCCTCATGCCTCGTTCAGACCCCCCAACACTGTAACCATGTCCCCCTGTCATATGTATGTGTATACATATATATATATATATATATATATATATATATATATATATATATATATATATATAATGTGTATGTATATACATGTATATATGTATGTGTGTATATACATGTATATATAATGGTTGTGTGTATACATGTATATATAATGTAGGGGGGGATTCTTTATTTTATTAACATTAATCACACTGGTGTCTGTCTGTGTATTGAGCTGTGATAATTTATCACTGCTTAATAAATGGACATCTCAGTGTTTCAGTGAATTTCTGGTACTGTAATCTCGTAAAGTCTCACGAGATTCGAGTATCAGGGGCCGTTCTCCACTGTTTGAAGCATTTGTAGATCACTCCACTCCTCCAAGGGTGAAGCGATCTACTCCGCTTCATAAACAGGCACACAGAGGAGAAAGATCTCCTCTGTGAATGCTGGAGAATGAAGCAGTGAATAGATTTCACTGCTTCATAAAAGGACACCATAGTGCTCATGTGAAAAAACATATAAATTCATAAATACATAAGGTTCGTGAAAGGCAATATAATGTATGTGAAAAATATATAGCAAGTATTCAAGTGCTCATGTGCAGACAAGGTGTCCTGCTGTGCTTCTAATCAATACGCTGGGTAGTCCATAGTTACATAGTAGGTGAGGTTGAAAAAAGACACAAATCCATCAAGTCCAACCTATGTGTGTGATTATATGTCAGTATTACATTGTATATCCCTGTATGTTGCGGTCATTCAGGTGCTTATCTAATAGTTTCTTGAAACTTTCAATGCCCCCCCCGCTGAGACCACCGCCTGTGGAAGCGAATTCCACATCCTTGCCGCTCTTACAGTAAAGAACCCTCTATGTAGTTTAAGCTTAAATGCAATCTGAAAAACAGCTTGCTAGGTGATCAAATGTTCCAAGCTGTACTCCCTTCAGTGACCCCTAGGTAGTGAACGCTCACCTTGGAGCACGCGACTTTGCAATTAAGCTCAGTCTAAACACGCATTTGAACCTGCTCTGGGCTCAGAAGGGAAAAAAAGAGCATCCAGTGCTCCTCAGTCAAATACCTCAGTTTTATGCAAAAATAAAAGCACTTGATAGTGTAGTAAATTTTAAACAATTTATTGAACACAAGTAAACAAACCCTAATACAGAGTACTCACATTTATAAAGTGCGTCTAGTGCACCACTCAATTGCCAGCAATAACCAATAAAATCAGTTCCCGGAAAGGTATGAGGGGGATGTGCGTCTCCTCCTAAAGCAGGTAGAGTGCTTCTCGTGCCATGCTATATTTTGTATGACTTTCTATGTACTGAGATTACTGGATTTTTTTTTCGCGTTAAGCAATGTTTTCTAAGTTTAACGACCAAAGGTGAAGTATAATGCCCCGTACACACGATCTGATTTTCCGACAACAAAACCGTGGATTTTTTTCGAAAGGATGTTGGCTCAAACTTGTCTTTCATACACACGGTCACACAAATGTTGGCCCAACGGTGGCGGTGACGTACAAGCCGAGAAAAAGGAAGTTCAATAGCCAGTGCGGCTCCTTCTGCTTGATTCCGAACATGCGTGAACTTTTGTGCGACGGACTTGTGTACACACAATCAGATTTTCCGACAACAAAGTACAGTTGGCAAAAAATTTGAGAACCTGCTCTCAAACATTTGTGTGCGGAAATTCCGACAGCAAATGTTCGATGGAGCATACACACGGTCGGACTTTCCGTCAACAAGCTCACATTGAACATTTCCCGTCGGAAAGTCCGACCGTGTGTATGCGGCATAACAGTCACAAGGAGGATGTGTACTAAATGTTTAATTTAATGCTCTGATTTTATATCCCTCTTTTTAATAATTTTAATATTCTGGATGTTCAGTTTATCATGACTCACCTAATGTTAAACACTGAATATTATCTGCTTGATTTGCCTACACTTTAGCCAGAACATAGGCTTTGTTGTTTAAAGTGCGATTGGAGTGAATTTTGCATACCCCATTTGTGCATTGTTTTCTCGCCGGTCATGCAAGTATTATCTATAATTACATTTTCAGGCCAGTACAAATAGTAGGCTTTGTTGAAAAAAATAAATATATATATACATAATGAAATGCAATTGTGTGAATTATACAATATGTATGTACTGCTGTCCTAAAATCCTCATCTAAATCTCTTTCCTTAACTTACAGCTGCTATTTTATTATAATAATGAAAAAAGCACAGTAAAAATGATGTAACTCAGTATGTTTTGTCAGAAAGATTCTACTACCAATAAAAGCAGGTTTATTTTGTAAGGATGACAGCAAGCTACAAACTTCAAGAAGCTGTAAAAGCCAAGCTGAAATTATGATGTATTGTTAATGCAGTAAATGGATAAACTGCTTAAAAAACTGTTAACAGTACATACTGACACACAGTATTTTTTTTATTTTCAATTCTGCTTTCAACTCTCTTGTCAAGTGTGACAGTAATTGTAATAAACAATATTTATTTTATTGTCATCATGATCATCATTAATATTATCATTATTATTACTATAATGAACTTTTTATATGTGTACGTTTTTGTACACAACCACTAATTATTCCTCAGTGAATGGGTACACGTGTAGTCAATAAAATGCAGGAACAATACAACACTGTGCATAACTTCAATCAAATTGATTGAAGACCCTGCTTGCAAGATCTTGTAGCCGAGGTTATAAGAATATGATACAGATGGTATACTAACTTTCAGTTACTCCTAATTAAGCTTTATCTACAGATAAGCAAATCTCTACACAAACCTGTTAATGGCTAGAAATAAATTAATCCATATTCTCATCAGACCTACCCAATTCTAGAGATTAGAGATCCCTAATGTACATGAGATTCAGCTGCACTTTTACTGGGTAGCAAGGCCATAGCTCATGCTGTGTTGAGGCATAAGGCTGATGAATCTTGTCTGACCTAATTAGATACACAGCTTTTAACAGGTAACAAATGCAGTTATATTTGTTACAGAATACTTCACCAGCTTGCTGTCAGACAAGCGTGCCAATGGATTAGTAGCTGTAGTATCTGAAATAAGATGCTACATACTGCAAATAAGTAGAACATTTCCAACAGTCAAGAAAATTCCTGTATTGTGCCATGCTATAATACCCCGATGGTCCTTCTGGGTTTGAAAAGTGCTCATTAATTTACTGTACAGTAAGTCCCCTACATACAAACCTTCAAGTTGTGAACTTTCATAAGATGCATGTGTTTGCACTTTTTATTTTTTATTTAACCCAGTTAAAAAACTATTCAACCTAATTAAAAAACTGACAGATCGCCGTACCAACACAAGCAATGTTGGTGCAGCGAGCTCCCCAGTTGTGTTATTGTGTTCTGACAGGAGAACCCCCCCCCCCCCCCCGCCAGGACACACTGATCAGTGCTTGCAGCCTTTGTCTGCAAGCACTGATCTTCTTTGGACTTACGAACAAGTTGGACTTACTAACAAGTTGGACTTACTAACAAGTTGGACTTGCGAACAAGTTGGACTTGCGAACAAGTTGGACTTATGAACAAGTTGGACTTATTAACAAGATGGACTTACTAACAAGTTGGACTTGCGAACAAGTTGGACTTACGAACAAGTTGGTCTTACGAACAAGTTGGACTTACTAACAAGTTGGACTTACTAACAAGTTGGACTTACTAACAAGTTGGACTTGCGAACAAGTTGGACTTGCGAACAAGTTGGACTTATGAACAAGTTGGACTTATTAACAAGATGGACTTACTAACAAGTTGGACTTGCGAACAAGTTGGACTTACGAACAAGTTGGTCTTACGAACAAGTTGGACTTACTAACAAGTTGGACTTACTAACAAGATGGACTTACTAACAAGTTGGACTTGCGAACAAGTTGGACTTACGAACAAGTTGGTCTTACGAACAAGTTGGGCTTACGAACAAGTTGGTCTTACAAACAAGTTGAACTAAGGCCCCTTTCACACTGAAGCGTTTTTCAGGAGCTACAGCGCTAAAAATAGCGCCTGTATAGCTCCTGAAAACAGCGGGTCCTTTAACTCCAGTGTGAAAGCCGGAGGGCTTTCACACTGGAGTGGTGCGCTAGCAGGACAGTAAAAAAAGTCCTGCTAGCAGCATATTTGGAGCGGTGAAGGAGCGGTGTATTCACCGCTTCTATACCACTTCTACCCACTGAAATCAATGGGACACCGCGGGGATACCGCGGTAATACCGCCGGCAAGCAGCGCTTTGAGGGGGGGTTTTAACCCTTTTTAGGCCGCTAGCGGGGGTTAAAACCACCCTGCTAGCGGCCGAATACCGCGGCTAAAACGACGGTAAAGCTAAATATAGCGCTGCTTTACCATCGCCACCCCCACCGCCCCAATGTGAAACCGGCCTTACAAACAAGTTGGTCTTACGAACAAGTTGGACTTGCGAACTAGCTCCCGGAATGAAACTTGTTCGCAAGTAGGGGACTTGCTGTACATGTAGCATAAGCTACATGAACTGGAGAAAGTGCAGAGAAGGGAAACCAAACTCATAAAAGGCATGGAGGAGCTCAGCTATCAGGAAAGATTAGAGGAACTGAGTCTTTTGATAAGAGGCGATTGAGGGGCAAAATGATCACCATGTATATAAGGGGTCCATATAATAATTTTGGTGTAGAGCTATTCACTTTAAGGTCATTACAGCGGACAATGGGACACTCTTTATGTCTGGAGAAAAAAGAGATTTAGCCTTCACATATGGAAAGGCTTCTTCACAGTAAGAGCTGTGAAATTATGGAACAGACTACCCCAAGATCTGGTTTTGACCAGCTCAGTAGATTGTTTTAAAAAAGAGTTGCATTCCCCTTTCACACTGGGGTGGCGGGTCCATTAGTGGTAAAGCACTATTAGTTTTAGCTGTGTTTTACCGCTGTTATAGCCGCTTTTTTTTACATAGAGCTTCAATTCCCATGTATGAACCCAGCCTTAAACAAATCCCATAGTGAATTAGTGAGTATGAACAACATGTATTGACAATCTTTTATGATGTGGGTTTAATAACACTTTAATAAATAAGTTCAAGCTGCATTCATATTTTTTCTAGTTTTAGTTTTTAGTTTTAACCCCCACTAGCGACCGAGGAAAGGGTTACTAGCACCCGTTTTGCAGCGCTGCCGAAGCACTTTGCAGGGCAAGGGGAGGCTGAGGAGTGGTGTATACAGCCCCCCCACACCACCCCAAAGATGCTGCTTGCAGGACTTTTTTTCCTGTCCTGCAAGCGCACCGCCCCAGTGTGAAAGCACTCAGGCTTTCACACTGGGGTGGCTTGAGAGGCGCTTTTCAGACGCTTTACAGGCGCTATAAATTACTTCTCTTGCTGGTTGGTCTGTGCAGTTAAAATGTTGATTTCAGAGCCCATTTAGACTTATGTGTTGTGGTAATGCTCTTTATTGCATTACATGGCAACTCACACTTCATTCATTGGTGTGATGCGGTGCCATTCATTTTGACACCCTCACGCACCTTGCTGACAGACGTGTGTTGCAGCACAGCATAATGAGTGTTGCATACTGGCGCACTGCCAGAAATGGTCCATGCACTTTTTTGGTGCTTTCTGGTGGATCAAATGAATGAGCTGCCTTAACTACATAATATGCATCAATGCACTGTGCACAGTGTGAACGGGCCTTGAATTTAATCAGGCAGCATGCTACCTACAATAGCATATTACACAAGGGGCAGAGGTGTACTAAACGATGTAATGATTAACGTATGTTTAAGGCAGCACAATCTCTGCCTTTTTTATATAATATAAATAGACCCTGTCACCAACTTAAAAAAATGCAGCTAAAAGTACAGAACAATCAAGTAGTTTAAGGCCTTGCTCACATGAATGATGATGCTAGTATAGAATGAAGCATTTATTGAAGTGGCTAAACACAGCCGCTTGTTCTATTGTAACAGCCATGCGGGTGCGATTGAGCAGCCCGAACACAGACAGCGTGGGGCTGCTCACCCACACCTGCATGCCTGCTCATTGGCACTGATCGCAATACATGGGTTTTAAGTTACTCAAGGGGTAGAGAGTGTTCACTAAAAGAAGTAAATGTTTATTAAGTTTAGTGTTTAAGGCTGGGTTCATACATGGGAATTGATGCTCTATTTTCACAGCTAATTGACAATGTAGTTCTTCAGCGTTTC
The DNA here is from genome assembly GCA_028564925.1 of Lithobates sylvaticus. NCBI lineage: Eukaryota > Metazoa > Chordata > Amphibia > Anura > Ranidae > Lithobates > Lithobates sylvaticus. The sequence goes on along the minus strand of CM053029.1, from coordinate 466,852,529 downwards.
AGGCCAGTTTTTCATCAGGATCAGGCCAGTTTTTCATCAGGATCAGGTCAGGTTTACATCAGGATCAGGTCAGGTTTACATCAGGATCAGGTCAGGTTTACATCAGGATCAGGTCAGATTTTTATGCAGTTCACAACTGAATGACATGTGCGATTCAGAAACATTCTCATAGAAGTCAATGGGCCTAAATTCACACCTGAGCCAGACCACACTGCTCAGACACTGACAGGACTCTTTTTCAATTCGCACTGAATCCGCACTTCGGCTGCACCGAACATGTGTGAACAGGCACAATAGAAAGCAATGTTCTTTCACACGTCATGTGAATTGGATGCGGTTCAAAACACTTCCAATTTGCATATGTTGTACCTAGGGGAAGCTGTATTCCCTTTGAATACACAATCATGTGCAAGAAAAACGAATATTACATTGGAAAAAAAAAAATTGAATGCAGCTTGAACTTATTTATTAAAGTGTCATTAAACCCACATCATAAAAGATTGTCAATAAATGGTGCATTACATGTTGTTCATACTCACTAATTCACTATGGGATTTGTTTTCTGTATTTGGCAAAAAAACCTGGTTGATCCTGCTGCTCTCCATCTCCCCCTTTTGATCACATCCCTAATGCAGTTGGGGACTTTGAAGATCAGTGTTGGCAGCTAGTGCATATGCCTAGTTTATATATATATATATATATATATATATATATATATATATATATATATTAAACAAAAAATTATCATCTCATTGATCACTAGCATAACTGTGGTAGCCTGAAACAGCTTTACTAGTTTTGTATAATATGGGTTAGGGCATCTGGCAGGGTTTTATTGCTGCCTGTGTCCCAATTGGGAAGATTCCCCTCCTCTTTCTATACTGAAAATTCTTCTCACCAGGAAAAAGTGGTGACATTGAAAATGTTACAGTTGTTGGAACAGGAGGTGAGGGGGGATCTCAGACTGGAATGCCCTATTACTTTCCTGATGCTCTCTAGGATAGAAAATCAGATGAAAACCCACCACAATGGACAAAAAAAGCAGTAAAAACCCAGCAAAGTTCTAACCCTTTCCCACTCTTCTAAAAACTAAAATATAAAAGCCTTTTGCCTGAAGTTCCACTTAAAGTAACAGCTGAATTTCTGCATTATAAAAATGCCTTTAATTCATCTGCTTTGTGCTTGAGATATAAGAGCTTCTTCACCATTTATGTTTCACTGAAAATAACCTGGTGCTGTAAGAGCACCAGAAACTTACAATGAATTCTTTATGTTTCTGCTCAGCTGCTTCCTATGCAGTTCAGCCACAAACATGCGTGTCTCAATAGACCATGTAATAGGCAGCTGAATCCAACTGTAGCACATCCTCTTCCTAAATGCTTCTGTTAAGAGAGGGGAAAAGCAATTTAAACATCACTGATAACAATGCTTCTTGTATTCATTTTGTCTTGGGAAAAGCAGGTGCCTATCCGTAGTTATGCATTAAACATAGATGGAGAGCAACATGGATGCAACTAACAGGATGCAATGTCATACAACTGTACCTGCCCCTATCATTTTGAACTGTTTGACTTGTTGGAAAACATTTGTGAAAAAAGTGTATGACCATCCTATACAGGCATTGACCCCATAATACAGCTCCACTAATCATATTCTGCCTTCTCAGGATATGTTACAACAAAGCTCCAATTTTTAACATTCTTACTGTATGTACATAATACCATACCATGTACATAATCAAAGAAAATATACAAATAAGCTCTAACAGTTAAGAAAAGGATAAATAAATGTTCAGACTTAAGCCCCATACACATGGGCAGAATGTCGGGAGACATTTGCTGGTTCAAAAAAAATGGCCGACATTCTGCCCATGTGTATATTGGTCTGTCCGTCAGAAGGCTTTTGTCTGACATGCATGCTGGAAAACCAGCAACCAAACGACTCCCGATCAGCGCTCTCTGCCAATGGCTGGGAGTTCCCCCTATCAGAACACAACAGCTCAGTGGGGGAGATCGCTGAACTAACCTCGTATGGTTAGTACAGTGGCTCTGACCAGAGCTGACAGGTTTTTTTTGCAATAAAAAAACTGAAGTGTGTACCGGGCTTTAAGCCCGGTACACACAGGCAGAACATCGGGAGACATTTGCCGGTTCAAAAAAAACGACATTCTGCCCGTGTGTTTGTCAGTCTGTCCGACAGAAGCCAGATGGAAAAAAAACTGTAGTGTGTACCAGGCTTTATTCTTTTTGCCCCCTTCCTGAGATAAACTACCCCACATTTCCCCTTCCCAGATGCATACTTACCTCAAAACCAGAGCTTGAACGTCTGGCATTTGTTTGCTTTCTTTCTGAAAAGCTTGTGGGCACTGGCCATGCCTGCACTGTTGCTCCCTAAAGACTTCTATGGGATTGGGTCTGGAGGCTCGAGACACATGGGAGGTGGGAAATATGTAAACACATGCCAAATGCCATGTACATTGGGATGAGGGGGGAGGAGTTTAGTTTAAGGTAGAGATTGGGGTGCAAAAGGATAAGTGAACTTTTTTGAAAGCTCACTTTTCGCGGGGGAGCCGATGCATGTGGCCGGCGGTCTCGATGACCGCAGGCCACGCGCGATGGCGAGCACAAGAGACAGAACGAGATTTGTGTGTGAAACACAAAAATCCCGGTTCTGTCAGGAGAGGAGAGACAGATAGTCTGTTCCTACTAGCTAGGAACAATAATCTGGCTTCTCCTCTATTAAGTCCCATCCCCCACAGTAAGAAACACACTGAGGGAACACATTTAACCCCTTTATCGCCCCCTAGTGTTAATCCCCTTCCCTACCAGTTTACACAGTAATCAGTGTATTTTTATAGCTCTGATCACTGTATAAATGTAAATGGTCCCAAAAATGTGTCAAAAGTGTCCAATCTGTTCGCTGCAATGTTGCAGTCCCGATAAAAATCGTTGATCGCTGCCATTACTAGTAAAAAAAAAAAAAAAAATAATAATAAAAATGCCATAAATCTATCCCCTATGTTGTAGATGCTATAACTTTTGCGCAAACCAATATATACGCTTATTGCCATTTTTTAACAAAAATATGTAGAAGAAAATATAGCGGCCTAAACTGATGAAGACATTTTTTTTTTTTTAAATTGGGATATTTATTTATTATAGCAACAAGTAAAAAATATACCCTCGGGGGGCGTGGCCTAGCACCGGACCGAGATGGCCGCTTAGAGAGAGAGCTCCGCCATCCAGGGAGACAAAGAAGCCCTAGCAGCAGCCTAAAACCTCCAGTTGGCCCCACAAGATGACGGCTAAGAGTCACTCGGCCACCCGCTCGCAGATGGACCCCGCGACACAACTCAGCAGGAATATTCCGGCCATGTTCCGGACCTGCCAGATGGAGCCACAGGCCGCATCGCAAGCCGGGGACTGTAGTTTTACAGGAGGCGCGGCGGCGCCCGCACCGCTGCTATCACAGTCAGGCGCTTCCCCCACACACTCATCGCCCTTCCTATGCCTGGCGGACCTGCAGAGTGTGGCTGCTGACATCAAGAACACCCTAACAGCAGCCATCTCAGACCTAAGAAGTGACATGAAAGCGGTCGCAGCAAGAGTGGAACACGTGGAGGCGGCGGCCATGACACACGGAGCGGCACTACATCAGGTACAACAGGTCATTAACGTACACAGCCAGCACCTTATGGACATGCACAGACACATGGAGGACCTTGATAATAGGGGGCGCAGGCGGAACTTGCGGGTCAGGGGGATCCCCGAAACGGTAGAAGGCCCCCAGCTCCAAGCGGCAATCTGGGCTATCTTTAACACCCTCCTGGGCAGACCACCCGACTCCCCAGTGGAGATGGAACGCTGCCATAGAGCCCTGCGGCCCAGAGGGAGAGACACTGACCCACCCAGAGACGCAGTATGCTGCCTAGTCAGCTTTGCACAGAAAGAAGAAATACTGCGCCTGGCCCGCAATCATGGCAATCTAGAGCACGAGGGGGCACGCATCCAACTGTTTCAGGATCTCTCCGCCATAACACTGCAGCATAGAAGAGACCTCCGGCCCTTACTGCAGGCACTGAGAGACAGACACATCCCCTACAGATGGAAGTTTCCATTTTGCCTGCAGGCGACAAATGGCAACCGCACGGCTCAGTTGAGAACGCCAGCAGACCTGAGGCCGTTCTGCGAGACCCTAGGTATCCCAATGGTACACGTACCTGAATGGTACGGAGCATTCTTGCAGCAGGAGCCCTGGATTCCCACACAGCCGGGCGAGACTCCGAGATCCCAGAGGAGCAGGCAACGCAGGCGTAGGTCCTCGGCTGACTCCTCGCCAAGACGCAGGGGCGACATGGAGACAGATGAAAGCCCACGAGCATCGCCATCTTACGCGCGACGCAAAACCGATCACTGAGACAGCACAACGGAGAGACTCAAGCTGAAGACACGGAAGGCATCTATCCCCTTGCACAACCCACGACATGCTTCCTGCGGTTTGCGGGAAGCCACCTACTGGTAGTAACCTACCTTACGCTTGCCCACAGAGACAGTCATTTGGGGCCCCACATTGCTACTTGCAAACTGTGCTGGACGTCACTCATTGCTACAAGTGGTAAGGGCACCCCCAAACCCCTGCAGGAGTGAATCATTGTTGAATAAGGAGACAGGTGACCACAAGTGGACTTTTCAACAGACCCTACGCCGGGCAAGAACCTACCTGCAGAAGCAAGAGGTGGACCACGTCTCTACAGCCACACGGGAAGAGGCACCAGCTTCCCACCCCCACCTTTTGGTCCCGGAAGCCCTGCATATTTTTCTTCTTTTTTGTTTCCTTTTTTGTCTCTATTATTATTTTTCTGACACACCCTTGGTATACAGGTACTCTTTTTTGCCTCTTTTTGTGTTATCTATGTCGGATGTCTGACCAAGTAATGGTCACCTAGATGGTCTACCTATGGGCACTGCTTGAAGGGACATGCTAGGTTTATCTGGGGGCACATTGCAGATGCAAGAGTACACGACCACAGATGTCTGATCGGGATGGGGCACCAGCAGTTGGCATCTCCACGGCGGTCCGTCCCTACACGGACCCCCGCGGCGACTCCCCGCGCCTCCATATTGTTTCATTGGAGACGTGGGGAGTAAATATTCTTTGACCTGAGGGTAAACATATGTGGCCCAGGGACTGGTGGGTGGTTCCCCCCCCCCCCTCTCTTACAAAGTGGTGTCTGTGCATAGGGGATAGAATGACTGAGGGAAATGTCTCAGCTTAATGTTTTTATAGTACCTTTGGCAGAGTGGGATATCTTACCTTGTTCTGGGCTTTAACCTGCTGCTTAAAGGAAACAAAGCCTTTAGACGAGCTTCCTCTTACTAATGCCCCGCGGTAGCAGTGGTGCGTGGGAAGACGAGGTCCCGGGATTGACGGGAGGGGACATCCCCTCGTTGTTGACCCTCCTGGTATCGGGGTTGCGGGAGGGCCTTAGTTGGGGCGGCGGCTTGGGTGCTGGGGAGACCGGTCCCCGGTGGTGCCACCTTAAGGGCGCTGCAGGGGGCCGGGACCCCCACCTGCCCAAGGCGTTGCTCCCGGGCGTACTGTTACGCGAGACGGTTTATCAGCCATAACCAACCTAGCAGTGCCTTAGCTGCCGGGCTTGAGGGCTGTGTCTGGTTATAACTTGATGTGTTTTATGTTTAATGTTTATATGATGTATAACAAAGGTGTCGTTAGATACATGTACAGCTTTATCTCCCCTTGTGATATGTTAGTCAGTAAAGGGGTGGTGGGCTGAGGAGACTCCCCATCGCGGCTAAGGGGGAGCTGCTTTAGGCTCTCCCCACACAATTGAGCACAGGTTTTACACGTTCATGCAGGCATTTAAGCCTGGATTCCTGGATGGCTGACAATAGATATTTCCTAAGTTTCGGTGCAGGGTTACACTCCCACCACAAGGAGGCAGGAACCCACCTTGAACCCAGCCGGCAGGCCCCTACCCTGTTCCTGTATCTTTCTAGGAACCCCTCCAGGTAGACCAGCTGGTCTGTCTCTACCTCCGGTAAATACCTGGTGACACCCTTAGGGGTGACACTTATATTATTTGCCCCTATTCAGTGGAAGCTTGCTCTCTTCTTCTTCTTCTCCCTCTCGTTTGTCCCTCTCTCCCTTTCTCCCTTCTCTCGGGGCAGCTCACTGCCCCTCTGCTCCTTTTACCTACATCTTATACCACCTCCCTTCCCAAACCCAGCCCACCCTCCCCCCCCCCCCGAACGCAAGCCCCAACGCCCCCGGACGGATTGGGGGAGGCACAGACAAACAAGTATACCTTAGTAACCATGTCCTCAGTAAAGCAAACAACCATGCCCCTGTCCCTCAAAGTATACTCCCTGAATGCAAAGGGTCTTAACACACCGGAGAAACGGAGCAGTGTCCTGGACGAGGCACATCGCCTTAGAGCCCAGGTAATGTTTCTTCAAGAAACGCATTTTAAATCGAGCTCTGTACCCCGACTAACCAATAGCAGATACCCAGTGGTGTTTCATGCGACCTGCCCCGACTCCAAAACCAAAGGGGTCTCGGTGGTAATGGCAAAGTCATTCACATTCCAGCTCACGGACCAAGTCCTTGACCCAGAGGGCAGGTATATATTCCTGAAAGGGACTTGGAAAGACAGGCCGATCACATTTGCTAACATCTACTGCCCAAACACCAGACAGGTGTCCTTTCTAAAAGAGACCCTATCCCGACTAACCCTGTTCAAAACGGGCCTTTTGATCCTAGGGGGGGACATCAACATGACTCTTAACCCGCTCCTAGACACTTCATCGGGTACCTCATCCATACCCTTTGCAGCCCTGCGTCAAGCCAAGATTGCGCTGTCATCCCTTACACTGCATGACTCTTGGAGAACGCTCCACCCCCAGGAGAAAGACTTTACGTTTTTCTCACCCCCGCACAACAGATACTCTAGGCTTGACTACCTGTTTATTTCCCAGACGGACTTGTCCTACCTGCAAGACGCCACGATAGAGAACATGTATATTTCGGACCATCACCCAGTGACCCTGACCCTACAGTTCCCGCAGCGGGAGACAAAGACCAGGACCTGGAGACTGGACGCCTCTATCCTCACGGACTTAGGAGATTTGACGAGCATTACAGAATCCATGACGGAATACTTCCAACAGAATGACACCCCGGATGTGTCCCCTATGACCCAGTGGGAAGCACATAAATGTGTCATCAGGGGCAAGCTGTTAGCTATTGCGGCGAGGAGAAAGAAGGCACACCAGGCCCTGTTGAAAGATTTGACTGACAAAATAACCCTTCTAGAAGCCCAACATAAACGCTCTCTGGCAATTGGTGTAGCCCGGGAACTAGCAGAAACGAGGGTGGCACTACTAGAGGAACTTTCTAAACGGGCTCGGAGGAGACAGGTTCTATCCCAGAAGCTTTTCTATGAACAGGGTAACAAACCCGGCAGACTGCTAGCCAGATTCACTCAGAGACGTACCCTAGCGAACACAGTCCACCATATCGTAGATCCCCTAGGTGTGGCCCACTCTAAAAATGAGGATATTGCTAAGCAATTCAGTACATTTTATAGCAACCTTTACGATATAGAGCACAAGGAAGGTAGGCCCATCCCGACAGAGACCAGACGGGAGCTCATGAGAGACTTTCTGCACAAGTATAGCCCCCGACCATTGCCCACCACTGACTGGCAGGCGCTGGAGGAACCGCTTTCCATGGAGGAATGGGAGAGGGCATTGAAAGCCATGAAACCGGGCAAGAGTCCGGGCCCTGACGGCTTTTCCGTACAGTACTATAAAAGCTTTGCGGAAATCCTAGCACCCCGATTCTTAAAAGCCTTCAACACGTTGGCGCACACACCAGCTAAGTCTAACAGCCTACTTGAGGCTTACATCACAGTTATCCCCAAAGACAACAAAGACCCGACTGACGTAGCAAACTACCGACCCATATCGCTTCTAAATGTTGACGTTAAATTGTTCGCTAAAATCCTGGCCACGCGACTATCTTTCTATGTGCCGGCGTGGGTGGGACTGGACCAGGTAGGCTTTGTCCCTGGACGTGAGGCCAGGGACAACACCATCAAGGCCCTCAATTTGCATCATTGGCTCACGTCCACGGGAAAAGAGGGGTGCTTTCTTGCTATGGACGCGGAGAAGGCGTTCGACAGAGTGGCCTGGGACTATATGGAAGCGGTCCTGGGAACCCTGGGCCTAGGAAGCAGAATGCGAGCGCTGATCAAGGCGCTGTATACCGGACCGGGAGCCAGGGTCCGGGTCAACGGCCACCTGTCGGACGCCTTCCCCATCCATAATGGGACCAGACAGGGATGTCCCCTGTCCCCCCTGCTGTACATTCTCACGCTGGAACCCCTCCTCAGATGCATTAGAGCACACCCAGACATAAAGGGAATAGAGGTGCACCAGAGGGAGTACAAGATTGCCGCATTTGCGGATGATATCCTGCTCTTTCTCTCGTCTCCGCTGACGTCCCTGCCCAACTTAATGCCAGTGCTAGAGCATTTCAGGAATATTTCAAACCTGAAAATAAATTTTTCAAAGTCGTACGCTCTGAACGTATCCTTACCCCCCACAACGGTCAAAAGCTGCCAGGATAACTTCCCATTTACTTGGAAATCAGATGCGATAACCTATCTGGGAATCCAACTTCCGAGTAAGCTCAAAGACCTCTATGACAGTAATTTCCTCAAAGAACTGAAGCTCATTCAACAAGACTTGCTAAAGTGGGACGCCCCTACTATCTCCTGGTTCGGTCGGGCCTCTATATTAAAAATGACGGTGCTGCCCCGTCTATTATATAAACTACAGACGATCCCGATACGCCTCCCGCCCTCCTTCTTTACTATATATAAACGCATGTGCAGACACTTTATCTGGGGGGCCAAGGCAGCTCGCATAGGGTGGGCTAAATTGGTTCTCCCGAAATCGGGGGGAGGGATTGGGCTCCCAGACCTACAGAGATACTACTGGGCGGTTCATCTAAGCCGGGTAGTTGATTGGAAATTACATGTTAAGTGTAAAAGTTGGGTGCTCTTGGAAAAACTGATTGCGGGAGCTGATTTGCGGTACTCTCCATGGCTACCGAAAACACACGTGCCACAGGAAGCTCAGTCCCACCCGCTGATAGGGGCGACTCTGGGCGAGTTTGACAGGGCATGCAAAGCCCATGCACTTTCCTCGCAAGTCTGCCCGATCACACCTGTGAAAGGCAACCCAGCCTTCCCTCCGGGATTGGAGAGTAGATTCCTCCAAGCGGAATGGCCACACACAGAAATGTTGGCCAAACACTTTTTCTCCAGGGGTAGGTTCCTCAGGCAGGGGGAACTAGCGGCGCGCTCGCCTACGAAATCATTCCCATTCTGGGCTTATCTGCAGCTAAAACATTTCTTAGATAACGCCTCCAACAGAGAGAACTTTGCCAGAACCCCCACATTGCTGGAATCTCTGTGCTCTAGCTCCGCACCCCAGAACCACTTGATATCGGAGATATATGCCTCAATGTTCGGAGCACCGCATGCCTCTCTAGAGTCAGACCATACTTATTGGGAGTCGGAGCTGGGCATAGAGATTGATAGTAAGACGTGGGACCGAGTCCACCTCTATATCCACAAAGGTTCCTTGAATACCCACACACAGGAAAATGGGTTCAAAATTAAATCAAGATGGTACAGGACCCCCGAAATTATCCACAAGTACATACGGACTGTCTCCGACCGGTGCTGGAGATGTGAGAGTGACCTAGGCTCGCTCCTCCACATCTGGTGGTCCTGCCCGCTAATCCAACCGTACTGGCGTAAAATTCATGCAATTATATTGGAAGTCTCCTCCCTACCGTTAGAATTCTCCCCGGCCCAATACCTTCTGCACATATCCAAAATCCCGCGCAGGAAATACCAAAAGTCAATCGCACTGCATATGATCAATGCAGCTAGGTTGTGTGTCCCTGTACACTGGAGGTCCAAATCTCCCCCGTCATTAAACGAATGGGTAACCAGGATGAACCAGATAGCGATGATGGAGGAGCTGATTAGCACGGCCCATGATAGGATAGATACATATTCTGCAATCTGGTCACCCTGGCTTGACTATCGCCAGACACAAGGCTGCCAGGACCTGATCCACGGTAACCCCCCTTAGGGCAAGACAGCACGTAAATAGCTTGATACACCCAGAGGAGGGTAGTTGGTGGTGACCCCACCCCCTCCTCGGTAGACTCTGAAACGGTGCCTTCCCCAGTCCTTCCTGTATCCCCCCCCCCCCTTCTTCCCAACCTTCACTACCCATCCTCACCTCTCCCCCCCCCCCTCTTCTTTCTTTTTACTTTTTCTTCCTCCACCCATGTCCTCCCAGACTATCTGACTCTACCTTGCATCTAATATCCTTCTGTACTGTAGGCAATGATCTTGCACACTCAACGCTTCAGTAAAGAGTGTCGACCATAAACGTGGTCGCTTCCCGGGCCTTCACAATAGGAAAATGAAAAAACTCCGATTGCCACGAGTGGAAGCGACGCTGGTCACCAAACAAGTATATCCCTCGCATTCCTAGTCTGTATGCAGGCCCAGACGCCACCGATACAGAGGCCACTGTAATGGCATACTTCCCTGACACCTCGTCCCCCTGAATCATATCGCCCCCCTGACCCAGGGAGGGCCCCTAGATGCGGAATTATCTCTGCCAAACTGTACAGTCAGGACGGGCCGAATGGCTGACACACCCAGGGACCCTAGGTACAGGACCAAGTGATGTTATGTTTTTGGAACTATGTGCTTATGTTGGTCAAAGTTATTGTGACTGTTCTGCTTATTACATGACACGACAAGTGATGCATATATGTTTATTTTGTACACGGCAGTACTGCTTTGATTATTTTGTTATGTTGAAAATTCTTAATAAAAATCTTTATGGAAAAAAAAAAAAAAAATATACCCTCGGGTGCAAGCCATTTGGTGATGATTCCTCAACCTTGTATTTTTTGAAGGCCTTCTCCTTTACTTGTATATGCATTTTTACATTGGAGTTAAGCCATCCAGGACTTTTGTTTGCTCTTTTAAATTTATTTCCCAGTGGGATGCACTGGCTCATACCCTTGTTTAATATGCTCTTAAAGCAAACTCATCTCTCCTCTGTGTTCTTTGTTCCTAAGATTCTATCCCAATTTATATCTTCTAGCAAGGTTCGTAGTTTAGGGAAGTTGGCTCTTTTGAAATTCAGTGTCTTTGTATTCCCCTTATGTTTCCTATTTGTGTGATTTATACTGAAGCTAATTGACCTGTGATCGCTGTTTTCTAAATTGCCCCTTATTTCCACATCTGTGATCAGGTCTGTATTGTTGGTAATTAGTAGGTCTAGTAACGCTTTGTTTCTAGTTGGTGCGTCTTCCATCTGACCCATGAAATTGTCCTGCAAGACATTTAAGAACTGCCTTAGACGAATGTGCGGTTCCTTAGAGGTCCTTTTCCTCAATTTAGCTCCTAAGTCCCTAAAATCGTTCTTTAGGACACTCCATCTGCTCTGACTTTGTCATTGGTGCCAACATTCACCATGACAGCCGGGTCTTCCCCAGCCCCTCCCAGTAATCTGTCCACCAGATCCATGATTTGCCGAACCCGAACGCACGGTAGACAGCATACATTTTGTCGCTTCAGGTCTTTGTCACAGATTGCCCTCTCTGTCCTTCTAAAAATGTAATCCGCTACCACCAGAATCTGTCTTTCCTTTCCCTTTGCTTCTCCCCCCACTCTCACTTTTCAGTTCAGCTTCAGGTTTTTACCAATCACTTTTTCACTTAATTTCAGCAACACAGCTTTTGATTTAGAATTTTTGTAAATTAAAGAAAATACATTAACCTCCATCTATGGCAATAACTGTCAAGCTATGCTTGTTATCATCCCCGGAGTTTGACAGTTTTGCATATTTGCTTGACCATGTGCTAATGTTTTCATTGTATTTGTGTATCCTTGCAGTGAATCTTTTTTGTTGATTTCAGAAAAATCGGTATTACACACATAGCTTGATCCAATTAACAATGAATTACTTTAGGGAAGTTCATGTTTGAAATAAACGCCATTAAATCTGTGCACAGACCATTACAAGTCAACAGTTTACAGACTGGTCATGACCGCTATCTTTTCCAAATGCATTAATGAGCTGTTTAATTAAGGGATGAGGAATTTTACAGCCAGTGATCACCACTTTTGTTGTTTTAATAATGGCTAAATTTGAGATCTTTTATCTAAGCAACTTCATTAAAGATGTTGTTTCACATGCGAAAATCTTTTTTTTCCCCATTCCATCCTTTTCAGTTGTGATATTAAGGTATATTTAACTACCATCTCAATTAATATTTAATTTATGCTTCATGTTTCTACATTTTAACAGTGCAACTAATGCAGTTCAACAGAGTGCCTGAGACAACCATATCAGAATATACTACCAATCCTGATAATTAACAGTCATTGTATGAAGCCCCACGTTTACATAATGATTGTGCATAGGGAAGTACAAGAGTAAGCTAAATGGTAGTTAGATGGATTAATAATTAGTCTATTCAGTGTACAGTTTTTTTACTTGTAGGTCTCTATTTAAAGTGTAACTCCATTTGTATTAGAACGCAATTATCTTTAGGACCATTTAATATGCTGCAATCATTTTAGCAAACATAATTTCAGAGCTTCTTCCATGTAGACACTGAAATATGCTATTCCTTCAAAGCAGCTATCAAGTTAAAAATACATGGTCAAAATATAAAATATATGATCTACAATTAAAACTATGTATTTCTATTTGTAGCACCCTCCTAGTTAAGGTTTAGGATGACAGGCAATTTTTTTTTGGCTCCTCTACAGCCAGTGGAGCAGTTGTTGATTGTTTTAGTCTGCTTAGTGTCTCATAGGCTGTTGGTCTGATTATTTTCCCCTGCAATCTACAGAGTTCTAGAATCACAGTGGAAGGAGAGGCAGAAGGGCAGTCTGAATATTGATGGGGACTCCCTGGGGAAGAGTGCCCAGTAGGTGGAAGGAGAGCCCTCCAGTAGCCTGAGGCGTGGAGCAGGTGTTGTGTTGGTCCTGGGTTTAGTCCTGCAGGAGGACGTCCCTGTCTAGATGTCGCTGCCCCTAGGGTTAGTCTGCTGGAACACTGTTTAAGGGTCATCAAGGTCCCAGCTATAGCATAGTTGGGATAGTTGGGGGGGGGGGAGCTTGCTTAAGAGTACCTGATAGAAGCAGGAGGAGAGTGTCCAGTTGTCCTGTGGTATTGTGAGTTTTGTTTCTCCTGAAGAGTGCCCATTGAATATCAGAAAGAGGCAACTGATGATCCTGTGGCATTGTAAGTACTGAATTGAATTAAGACCTCTAGTAACTATGTGCAAATCTCTGTGCTCCAGGAAGGCACTAGTCATTTATCAGCCAGTGGTGATTTATTTGGAAACTTTGTCTTATCTGTTTCACCTGTTTTGTGACACAGTGAATAATCAGTAGGAAGAGAAGTGTCCTCTAAAGAGTGTTTGTGCTTGGGGTATCCCATGCTCCCCTCATCTCTCCCACGTTTAATAAGCAATAAAGAAAATTAAGGCATCCCCTGGATGGTTGTTGAGCCAGAGAGGAATGCTGTGTGCCTGGCTGTGTTTTTCACTAAACTTGGGGAAAGAATCAGTGTATCATCAGTGGCTCTTTAGGGGGTGCACTACATATAAGTAAAGCATTCATCTTCAAAATCAAATCCCCACAAAAGTACAGAGTGTCTGATAATTATTTTCTTAGACAGAAAATCCTCATTTGTGCATTCTTTCTGATTTAGTATTACTATATTAGAATAGGCCTGTTGTAAGCCCCACCCACCTGCCTGTAATAGTGATACTAATATCCACTGATCTGCTTTAGTAGGTCAAGTAAACGTCAGATAGCGGGCCTTAGTAACAAAGTGAAATTTAAAGAGATTGTAAACGAAAACCTTGTAAAACAAACCATTCAGTTAAAAATAGAAATTAAAGGCAAAACATTTTTATATAGATATTAAAAAAACATTATAAATACCTTTTTTCTCTTTTTTTTATAAAATAATCACATTCCCTTGATTTTCAGCTGCATAAGAGCTTGTGGAGATGAAGCAGCAGCACACTGAGCTTCCCAGAGAATGGCATGTTAGGACAAGTGTGATCATTGGAGGAGAGTACACTGAGTTCCCAGCATAGCTAGAGAACTGATCACAGTCTTCTCTCCTGCTTAGTGTGGTCAGTTTTTATTAGGAAAGGAAGGGTACTAGCAGGAACACCAGGGATTTCACACAAAGGAAGCAATACAAAGAGAACAGGATACGTTCTCATACAAGTTCTGTTCATGGTGCAGCAGGCACATATCAGGAATATGAAGTGTTGGGGCAACAAACCCTTTAAATGTGGCACTTTCTAAAAAAATGGCACATTCCTTTTTTAGCATCTACATTTGCAAATGTAATAGCTTCAAAACTCGATACTAGACAGGTCAGTTTAAGCAATAAAAATGACCTCATTTTCACTAAAAATCTGGTAATAGTGGCCACCTGCACTCTTCACCCTTCAGCACTGATTCAGGATTGACTATTTAACAAATGTGACCAATTTAGACATGTGCATTCGTTTCCGAATGCATTTTCGTCCGAATTTCAGGTATTTTTGTTATCGCTTTAACATACGATAACGAAAGTGCAGAATCCAAAAAACTAAAAGATCCGATATAAACAAATGCTTTATTTTCATTTTCTTGTGACAACAGTTCAATATAGATAGGAGATTCGACGCTGACAATAACAATCTGTGTCCATCGACCCTGTGGTCGAATGTGCCTAACCTTAACTCTATTAGTCCAAGATTATTCTACATAGAGAGAAAAGATTTGACGTAGAGAGGAAAGTCTCGACGTAGAGAGGAAAGATTTGACGTAGAGAGAAAAGATTTGACGTAGAGAGAAAAGATTTGATGTAGAGAGAAAAGATTTGACGCAGAGAGAAAAGATTCGACGTAGAGAGAAAAGATTCGACGTAGAGAGAAAAGATTTGATGCAGAGTGAAAAGATTCGACGTAGAGAGAAAAGATTCGACGTAGAGAGAAAAGATTCGAGTCATACAGTTTAGCTGCTCCGTCGAATCTTCTTTGAACATTCGACAGACACCATAAGCCTTCAATGACAGATTCGACCTTAATTCATTTGGATTTTCGGACCAATGCAATTTTTAACGAAAAACTGAATAAATAAAAACGAATTTCAGGAGTAACTAAATAAATGTATTTTTCGGACGAAAACGAAATTCCAAAATGAAATATTTCAGTGTGCACATGTCTAAAAACATGCCTGCTAGCAAATAAACTAAGAAATGCAAAAATACAGAAATAAAAATGCTTCATTATAGAAAAACTATTTCAGACTGGGGAAATGACTGTTTACTTGCTGTACTGACCTTCAGCCACTGAAGCAAGAATAAAAGGATGAGCTTTGGCCTCCAGATGCTGACAAAAGAACAAAAGAAACCAGAGCATGACCAGTGAGTCATTTCAAGTGGCTTTCAAGCTGTACATATTGGTAGAAATTCTTATGAAAAGTATATGCTGGTAGTGCTTTCACTGTCTTCTCTTTAATATAAACTCAGTGAGTTGTCTATAGAAGAAATTGGGCACTCCGTTGGGCAATTTAAGCCTTCTTATCATGATTGGTTACAATATCCCCCTGACTCCCGCAGGAACCCTCACATGCCTTCAAACACCCTCTGCTCAGATTCATGGAAAACTGAAGGGAACCTGTAAGTTACTATGGACAACAGTTTTTTTGTTATGCTATAGTTTTCATAAATCAAGCCCACTGTTGTTGGAGACCTCTAAGTAGTAACACTCTTACGGTTGTTTTTTTTTTTTTTATATTGCAGTTATCTAAAATGGAAACCCCAATCACAATGTACAATCTATCTTTGCACAGCGAACAGGATAATCTATGCCATACATTAAAATGTATTTCAGTTCAATTCTGTTTTTGACTGTTTACTTAACTTCACTGTGCCATCACTAGAGGAGACACTTCCCTTAAATGGCTATTAACCTTTAACAATGAGAAAAGTCAAACAATGATTTTGAAAGCTTTCTTTGAACAATGAAAACTCAAACAAATTCAACTATAGCACAGAGATTGATAGACAGGAGAAAAAGCAGGGAATACAATTTCTACATTTCAAGAGGATTTTGTTAAAGTGGAACTTTAGTCCAAAAGTTAAGTCCTGCTAGATGACGTCAGGCAAGCCCCTTTTGCAGGTATAATGTAAAACATTAAAAATAAGTGCCTATACTGTTTAAAGTCTAGTAATACACTGTCTCACCCTGTTCTACACATGCTCAGTTGCTCTCCATTTTTAGTCATTTTTAGGCACTGCCGTGATTGTAGAGGCCGATCTGCTGACAGCCTTAAAGCAGAATTGAACCCTCCTTTCCTTTACGGCCAAGGAAGCTGCTTCTGTTTGATCTGCAATGGCTATGATGCTGCACATGTGATCAGTTATGGCACCAGACATTTGATGGTTTGACGGTTTGGTTGAGGACACAGTGACAGTTAGCAATCTCAGCATTCCAGGAATTAAACTGTTTTTTGAAACCGTTAAATCTATGGTTTTAGTTTCACTTTATGATTTACTGCTGCTCAGAGGCTCTGGGCTTCAGCAAAATGGCAGCCTCCGGCAAGAAGAAATAAGAGCGATGCTGGAGGCAATTTACAGCACACATTAATTTTGCATAAATATTAATGTGGAAAGTATGTTCCTTGCTAAAGAACATTATTTTTTTATCAAGTGGTTATATGTGTTTTTTTTTTTTCCATTTCATTTGCAGTCCAGGTTAATATGTTATCAGTGTTGTGGAAGTTAGAAATTAGCCAAATGTACTTGGGCTCAGTTTGAAGGGGGTCCTGTGAACAGAAGTTTAGGTGTAGAATCCTAACCTCATTAAAGTCAATGGGAGCTGAATGTTAAAGATTAGTTCTGCCCATTTTATAGGTTGATAGGCAAGGAATTGCCAAACAAAAGCCATGGTGGTTGGGCACCACCCTGATAAAATAAAGCAAAAATGTTTTTTTTTTTTTTAATTCTGTTTTTCTGTTTATATATTTTAATAATGCTTAAAATAAGAACATAAAATACAAAATTAATTTACATAACATGCCTGGGGATGCTCTTAACCTACCTGTGAAGTTGAGCATCTGTACAATGTATACAACCTGCTACAGCAAAACTGACATTTACAAAGAAAAAAAAAAACATTTATTGACGGCTTCAGCCTCATACTTCAGTTTGTAAACAAATGGTCTGGGATTATTTATGTATAAATGAATCTGCACTTGGAATAAACAACCTCCAGAGCTGCTAATACTGTACTTTGATACCCAGTACTAATAAATGTATACAACAGTGTATCGCTAATACAGACAAAGAAATGGCAAAACAATGTGCAAAAAATTGTGATACACTCAATCTAGTGATAAGCTGCAATATAAATGTACATAAATAAATAGATTGTAATATTCTCACAATATACAAATAAATAATTTGAAAAACATATATGTATCAACCACCCAGACCCTCAGGCTATGAGTGGTCAATTGCTCTTAATAGGCGAGTAAGGTATCCATCCAGGTCAAGCCAAACAATCAGCCCAGCTCTCCAAATGAGATCTCCTCCAGCATGACAAGTGTATGGACATAGAATACAGAAACAAACACCTACAATAATGTAGTAAAATACAGCCAATTTTATTTTAAAAGGATCAAAGCAGTATTAAACGCAAAAGCAAACATTTATTATATTGCAGATTACCAACTCTTAGGCTTTAGGCTTTCATTCTTCTATTTTCATCTGGTGATTCAGACAGATATTCAGTGTTCTTGTTTTCACAAGTACAAGCTCTCCAACAGAATGTTTCAGTTTACATGGATGAGACAAACCACATAACAATGGCACTGGTCATTAAAACGATCAGCTTTTATTTATTTATGCAAATCCTTCATTCCAAAATGAAAACATTGGTTTCTATGCAGAAGTGAGCCTGATTTTGCACTTTCCAGCTTCAGTAAATAAACCCCATTGTGTACTTAAAAGTGGGGTATGCCTGTATAACTAAATGTTGCATGTTTCAGCAGGTCTTAAACTTATAATCAATGTCAGTAGCTTATTTATTTTCTATATAAGCCATATCCTTCTACAAGTCTATAAGGGTACATTGAGCAATCTACTTAAATGTTATAGTGTCAGTTTAAAATAGACTTCCTTTTTGGTGTATAGACCTACTTATGTTATAAGTAACAGATATCAGAGCATAGAAAATACAGTTTTGTACATTTATTCCAAAGTACATTACATTTTGTCATTTCAGCATTGTGACACCAATGTTTACTTGCTATTAACTCAATTTCGGTAACTGGTTTTATAGTCTGGCGGAGATCTGTAAAATATTATGATGATTCGTAAGATGTGAGTTGCCCTTAATCATGCACTATTTTGTCTTCTCTTAAATGCTATTACATTCTCTGTGCAGATTACTTTGCAGTGCTTTTTAATGACCTTAATGGTTTATACTACCAGAGGGATTTTCATTAATATAAAGTATAATGATACAGTACATCCCATTTAAAAATTATTATTGCAGCATCAAGTTTTAAGATTGATGCTGGACTAGAAACAAAAAAAAATAAAGTATGGTAACTAGCTAGAGAAGAAACTAGTCAGTTAAGAGTCTAGGATAGACTACTAAACATGCAATAAGGGATATTTTATTGTTGCATTATCATTATTCTGTTTCCTATGCCCCCACGGTTTATAGCTGCTGTGCTTTCCCTCAGTGGTTGTAAATGTGTCATTTTTTGTTCAAAATATGAAGCAATCTATTATGATCCTCAAAATACTTTAATATGAAAGACATATTATGCAATGAACATTTTCTTCTGACTGTTTATTTGATTAGCTCTTATACAGTATGTTTCAAAACTTTGCTGAGTGAAATTTCAAAAAGACAATAAAAAAGGCCTTTCCACTCAGATCAGGGTTAGTAGAACGGCTACTTGTAGTAACATTAGGGTTACCCTACTCAAATTCTCACACTTTTAATATTGTTGATTCAGAAGGAGACAAGACACCAACCCTGTTAAGCCAGTTTAACCCTAATAGTGGTGAAGAAAATCTATATTGACCCCGTTAATAGCAATTGTGTAAATTATCTGGATCAAACACTCCATTTGTGCATCCCACTACTTATAGATGAAGATGCCATCACTCTATTGACCCTCCTTACCTGCTTTGTAAAAGTATGATCACCCTAAAGCCCCGTACACACGGTCGGAAATTCCGACCACAAAATCCGTCTGATTTTTTTCGACGGATTTTGTCCGACACTGGTTTTGCATACACACGGTCGGACAAAGTTGTCGGAAAATCCGATCATCCTGAACGTGGTGACATTCATTGCGTACGACGGGACTACGTAGAGGCTAGTAGCCAATAGCTTTGGTCTTGTAATGTGATCAGAGCATGCGTGGCACTTTGTCCGTCGGAATTCGCTACACACAATCGGAAAAAGTCTAATAGGACTTTGTTGTCGGAAAATTTGAGAGAAGGAGATAAAACTTTGTCCATCGGAAAATCCGACGGAAAAAGTCCGATGGAGCCTACACATGGTCGGAATTTCCAACAACATTGTCCGATAGGACATCGGAAAATCCGACGTGTGTATGGGGCATTAGACCTCGTTGACATTAGCTTCAGCTTATGACAGCAGTGTGGACAGCAAGGTTTGAAAGAAAATGTTGGTTACTGTATGCCACATTAAACAAGCATCTAGAAGGCTTCAGTAGGTTTTTAATAATATTCAAGTATTGTTGACACCTACTGAAGCCCATTAGAAGATTGAAAGTGACAGTCAGTACTCCCATTAAGAATTGTGCACATTGATCTTTTAAAAGCTGAAGACTGTGTGAACAAGGCCTTAAAGCATACATCTGTATATTCTTTACCTGGGCTGTTGTGGACAGTCATACCTTTTGGTAGTTGAATAAAACAGACCTGAGGCTCCATCATTGAAGTTTTGCATTTTTTAAACCCTTGAATATATAGATATATACTGCATACTATAATCGTATGTAGTTATGGTATGTATTTATTCAGTTTGCATAACAAAGATGCAGAAAATACTGCATCTAGGGAAAAAGAATCCCCTGAGAGAGTACAACACTGGGAATACAGTGTTGGCCAGCACTGCAGAAGAAAAAGAGGGGAACTTATTTCAGATGATTGCAAAATGAGCAAACAGTATGACCAGGCAATGGGAAAAGCGAATAGAATTCTAGGATGCATCACTAGCAGGAGGAAAGAGGTTCTGATTCCCTATATAGAGCTTTAGTGAGACCTCATTTTTTAATTTTGTGTCCTTACATAAAGATACTGATTAAAAATAGAACAATTCCAGAGACGAGTAACAAAAATGGTGAAAGGTCTGGGGAATAAAATATATTGAGAGCGACTTCAGGAACTTAATATGTACAGCCTGGAGAAAAGAAGGGAAAAGGGAGACATGATTGAAACCTTTAAATACATCAAGGGGGTGAATAAGGTCCAAGAGGGCAGTATTTTCAATATGAAACCAAAATCAAGAACACAGGGACATGACCACAAACTAACTGGAGGAAAGTTCAAAACTCATTTTAGAAAGTATTATTTTACTGAAAGGGTAGTTGATGCTTTTAATAAACTTCCAGCAGAGGTAGTGAGACAGTCAATAGTAAATGGCTTCAAACATGCTTGGGACAAACATAGATCTATATTCAGACAATAAAGTTAACTAAAAAAAATGGACTTGATGGGCTACTCCATTTTTTCTGCTGTCGCTTTTCTATGTGTCTATGAAATCTTCTGCATAGTAAGGTCTCTACTGGTAGTTATAGAGTCCTGGCTTTCCAACCCTATTCTAGCCCCCCATCACCACCACACCCCCTCCCCTGATAGTCATGCTTTCTTAGCTTCCAATTTTATATCATCAGCACACAGAGAATGGCATTCAGTACTTCTGCATGTATTAAAATACAGGCTACTGGTGTCAGAATCTGAACTAGAGCTCAGCTGTTCACCATACTACTCCCGCTATATCGTGTTCAGCTTTCTTTGACAGCTTGTTCAGTAAACCATGAAGATGGTACCTCTACAGTCATGCACCATCAGTAACTAGTCCTTAGATTATAATTCTTTTATCATACTATTTAGCATGTTGCAGGAAGATCTCATTTGTCTTTACAACTGTTTAGCTGCCCAATTATAGGATTCATCTTAATGTCTTAGTTATGGCAAGCATTTGATTAATTTTAAGAAGTGTGTTTGAAGATTTTTTTATTCTAATTCCATTAAAGCCCAACTCCAGGCTCAGATATTTTATGTTGTTAAATCTTCAATGCATCCATTTACAAAGCATAGCACAGTAATCATATTTGTACTGTGCTTTTTGAATGGCACAACATAGTGTGGGGGGTGGAGGCACACCACACCAAAACTGGTGTCGATCATAGATGCCATTCTGAAGCAGTGAGGAGAAGGAAGTGCAACTCCCCACTGTGCATATTAGAATCCTACAGCGAAGCTTACAGAGCTGTTAAAGTGTTAAAAAAAGAAATCACAGTGTGTTAAAGCAGAACTAAAACTTCCACTGTAACAAACTGTGCGCAGGCAGGCTTTTATAGCAAAAGAGACATGTGCTGTCTCTTCTGCAATAAATTGCCCCTGCCTGCCTGTTCACTGTCTGTATCTGCATTGTGAACTGAGTGCGCATGTGCAGTTTCCTGTATGGTGCCAGTCCAGTCTCCGAGTGCTGGTATACATTTGCATTAGTCAATGAAGAGACCTAAAGACTGGCACTTGGTGCTGGCGATGGACCGTTAGCTACGTTTTTAGCCTTTAGTTCCACTTTAATTAAAGATACCGTATTTGCCGGCGTATAAGACGACCTTTTACAGTTAAAAAAACGCCCAAAAAAAACGGGGGTCGTCTTATACGCCGGGTATAAAATGCTGCCGCTGGATGTCAGTCCGTCGGATGCTTGCTGGATGTGCGGTAAAACTGTATGTAGCTTCGGCTACACACAGTATACACTGCTGAGCCAATCCCGGCGAGCAATGTATTCTATTGAATACAGAGCCTGCTCAGATTGGAGTAATAACCTCTGCCAATCCGAGCAGGCAACATACAGTAGTCTGCTCGGATTGGCTTTGAGAGTCAGAGAGGCACGAGCTGATATTACAGCCTCTGCCTCTGCCAATCCGAGCAGGCTTTGTATTCATTAACAGAATACATCGCTCGCCGGGATTGGCTCAGTGATGTATACTGTATGAAGCCGAAGCTACATCCAGCGTAACTGGACAGGACATAGTGGAAGTGGGCAACTATGTAGTAGGTGTCATGGAGAACAATGTTGATTGAGGAATTGGCTAGGACAATGCCGGTAAGTCCCCTGACTGTAAATAAGAATCCGAGGGCTCATAGTATTGGGACCTCTCATTTAATAATTCCCTGTGCATTGTGGTCAGTCAACTAAAGATTTTAACGTCTGTTGGAAAAGCAAGGATTTTTGTGGTGGATTAAAGTATGCCCATGTGTCTACATTTAGGTCGGTGGTGAATTTGTGGTTGAATCAATTATTTTGAAAGGGTTTTTTTTTATATGGTGTTGCCTTGGAAGCTGGGGTAGTCTTATATGGTGAATATAGCCCAAAACCAATTTTTTCACTTCAAAAATAGGGGGTCGTCTTATACGCCCAGTCGCCTTATACGCCGGCAAATACGGTAAATAATAATAATAAAAAAAAAAAAAAAAACATAAAATAGCTGCACCTGGAGTTGGGCCTTAAAGATATGCATTAAAGCAGAACTAAACACACTGATTTAATGGTTTTCCAAAACAGTTACATCCAAGGCATGTCTTTAATAATAACGGTTACAGTTACTAGTGTACTTATGTTAGCTCTCAACTGAACTGTCAAGCCATAAAAATGGCTGATGTCATAGTTGATCACATGTGCAGCACCATTGCAACTTTAGATCAAACAGAGGCTAAGATGGCAGCTTCCTTGGCTGTAGACAGGAGGGTTTAGTTCAGTTTTAAGAGAAACATTGATTTATAGCAACTGTACATTTATACCTTGCTATTTTCAATAAAAACACACAAAGTAGACATTGTAATGCAAGGAATAAACATTTGAGACTCTATAGTTTAAAGTTTTAATGATTGTATTGCACATTATCACTAAGAAAAGTCTAAATAAAAGAGTTTCAGTAAACTTACAGCACCTACACCGTTTTAACACAGCTGGATTCCTTGCATGTATGAACTGTATCTCTTCTGTGTAGAAGGGTAACATCAATAAGTCACTCACTTGGTCCATAAATTCCATCTTCTTTTGCTAATCTTTACTAATACTGTCAAGGCCTGTTGTAAACTCTAAACTTCCTATCCATTAATCCCTATCATCAGTGTGACATCTCACTGTGCACTACTCATCTTACTGGACCACTCAGCAACTAAAGCATATTTTTAAATGGGAACCAGTGCAAATCAGAACTGTCACATTTATGCTTATACTGCTGCCCAAGCTAAAATGTAATTTTATAATGATTTTTACAGCTACACATATTTGCCACATAGTTTTCAATCTTAATAAGTTATTATATATCATTGTGTAATTGTATATTAAGTACAAAAACCCATAACAACCAAAGCAACTTCCTTTACTGTATTTTTTTATTATATATATATATATATATATATATATATATATATTTTACTGGACAAACCATTTTACCAATACCACTGATAGACAATCCTGTATCCTGTGTGCTCAAACACTGAATACATTAGACACATTTTGTTCTTAAAAAAATGTATAAAACATGTTTCCTGAGGAATTTGTGTGATATTTTACTTCTAGATACATTTGTTCTGAGGGGCATAGGAGGTCACGTGGCAACCAACATGGAATTTCAAAATGGACTACTTTGAATTTTATAATTACTGTTCAGTAGATATACTATTCTTTAAAGACACTTTCCATTCTATGTATGCTTTATTAAAGTAAACCTTAACAAGCCAGGACAATTTAAAATGATCATGAGATTAAAAAAATTGCATAAGCAGATGCATATCAAAACAATTTTTTTTTATATGCAAATCTTGACTTATCCTTTAAAGGTTGACCACATTCTTAACCATAATGTTCTAATAGCTTTAACTGGATCTTTATTATAATGGGTGGTCCAACTCAGCCTTTTTTAACCAGGGTGCTCAGGCCCTCTTTGGTGCCTTCAGATTTCTTTAGTGGGTGCTCTGGCAAAATGCCAATAAATTGCCAAAGAATAGTGTACAAGCCAGCGGTGGATGACGCCTGACTTTTAGTTACACAAAGCCACAGGTTTTCATTGTGCACCATTTCAATCTTCAATCCACCAGCATCCTAACAACCAATGACATCATCTGTTGATAAGGAGGACGTCGGGAGCCTGCACAGCATTATTGTTTGTTCCTCCCCTGCTCCTCTCCATCAGCACTGGGGTCATATTAGCTGAGTACAGTAGAGAAACTGAGAGAGAAAAGAAACATTGGAATACTAGTCAGTACCAGTGTCCAAAGGTGTGTTTGCTTTGAAACTGAGGCTCATGGGTCCTGGATGTGGCCCTTTTCTTGCCTTTTTCCTACCATTGGGGCACTATTCCCTCAATCGATGCAAAGCACTAGTCCTTTCACTGACACCAAAGATGTGGCACTATTGGCACTATTCCTCCATCTGATACCAATAATGTGATTTTTTACTCCCACTGACCACCAAGCCTATGGCATTGTTTACTCCCACCAATGCCAGGACATTTTCTACTCCTGCTGGCCACAGTTCCAGCCTCCCTAATGTTTGAATGGCAGTAAACTGGCCAGTTTGGAGACCCCTGCTTTAGAAGAATAATTCCTCTCTATTGTTGGGTGTCCTACATGTTTGGATGTTACTGGAGTATGTAAAATTATTAGTTTAGTTTTTTTACATTTTAGAATGGGGTGCCTTGAGATTGTGCAGAATTTTAAAGGGTGCCTTGACTGGAAAAAGGTTGAGAAATACTTGTCTAACTCGTCAATTGAGAAGTTTGATTGGGGAGCAAAGCCAACCTAAACATTTCAAAGGAAAAGTAAAGAACTTCAGAAGACTTTGAGTGCTTATGTCTGTGAATCTCTTGGTCTATTAATTATTTGGGCATGCCGTTTTCATTGAAGCATGACATGCTTATTTTTTGTACTAAACAGTATCTGATCCACATTTAAAAAGGCAAGAACAAATATGCAAACTTAGTTAACCCATACCAACCTTAAATCATCTCGCACTGATCTAAAAAAGCTAAAATGCTGTAATCTGTCTGTCACCAGTTACTGTTTAGTCATACCTACCTGTAATGCCCCGTACGCACGGTCGGATATTCCGATGGAAAAAGTCTGATCGGATTATGCTGTCATGTGGGAGCTCTAGCGGACTTTTCCCGATCGAGAGAGCAGGATCTAAAATTTTCCAACAACAAAATCCAATCAGACTTTTTCCGATCATGTGTAGAGAATTCTGATGCACAAAGTTCCACGCATGCTCAGAAGTAATTTGGAGACGAACGCTATTGGCTACTGCCCTGTACGTAGTCCCATCGTACGTTTTGTACGTTACCTCGTTTGCAAATGAGCAGATTTTCCGACAACTTTGTCCGACCGTGTGCAACACCAGTTTCGGACAAGATCCGTCAGAAATTATCCAACGGATTTGGTGATCGGATTTTTATGAGTGTGTGTACGGGGGCTTCGAGTTTTTGAACAAGACCTGTGACTTATGTGTGTCCTTGTTCAAAAAAATGTCAGAGCAGTCCAATTTCTTTTTTTTTCTTTTTTTAGGTCATACACATTTTTATCCATTTTTTTTTTGATGAATACAATCTTTCTACATCTTTCTGAATCATTTTAAATCTAATTGCTTTCTGAGTAAAACTTGTCACTGTAAATGGCTGCCATGTAGGTTACTACATAGAAGTAATTATACCTATTTCATGCCACTTGTCACTGCAGTTCTGAAGCATCATAAATTAATCTATGACTGTTTGAGGATAATTTTTATCCTTTTCACCAGAAATAATTTTGTCTGGTTTATTATTATGTTTAAAATCCCTTTATGTGTTTGTTCACATATTATAGCTAGGGCTAATGTATACAAAATAGTCTTAAATCCCCAAGCAAAATCTATTTAATAAACTGGAAGCCCAAATATCTCCCTTTAGTTGGAGAATAAAACAAGCCTGAAAGATGAACCAGAAAGCAGCTTGTTCCTTAGGAAGGATGAACATCACAGCTGGAAGTAGACATAGGGGTCATATCTTCTACATGTGTTTTTGGCTAATTTTCAAAGTGGCTCCTTGACAACCATGTCCTACTGATGCTTAGAGTCCTGAGCCTGTAACATTTTTGCTAGAGGATATTGTATGCTCAGTACAGATGGAAGGAATATGACAACAGAAAAGCATTGGGGCTGATAATGCAGATTGAATTGCCTAAAATCCCTTCTTGGCCTGGTCATACTTTCTGTGCATGCTGGCAATGTCTCTCATCTTAGATGGTACCACTCTATCTATATGTATATCCATGTGCATACAAATGTCAATTGTTCCACCCACACTTTTCCTACAGAAGATCCTCTGTGACCTACAAACACGTAGGGAGCAACATCTTGCCAAGGCCTGACATAATTAATCTACCCTTTTTCACAGAATGCATGTTGCCAAATTTTAAGTGTTGTTGTAACAGTGCCATGTTGCTCCTCTTCACCTTTTAGTGAAACGTTGCAGAAAGCTGTCACTGTATTCTAGCTTGTTCTTTTCTTTTCCTATAGTGGTTGTAAACCTCAGACATGAAATTTAAACAAAGCACATATTAGGGATTACTGGCCTCTCTCCAAAGCACTAAGTATGATTTCTCTATGCTGCCTCGTTCCTCTGTTATCAGCATGAGTCACTTCTGACAAGGTGATGGAGGAGGGAGCTCCAACACACAGCCTGTGATTCATATCCTCAGCTCTGCATTATTTCTGTGTAGGGTGAGGAGAGGTGTGTGTCCCTCCCCTCCAATCAGGCTCAGAGCTCTTCTCCCTATGCTGGGAAGTGTGTACATTCAGATCCCTGCCTCCTGCTCTGTGCTACTGAGAGATGCTGAGAGATTCTGTGTAAATTCTGTTGTTTAAAAGATTGTAGAGAACAGATGGATTCAGATAAACAGGTAAATCCTCATGTAGGAGGATTTGTTTCATCTCTGTGTATCACCTGAAGCTAGTAACTTCAGTGGGTGCATCTAAGAGTTTTCAATCAATTTATTTAGATACATAGAACTTTATTGAACATTGTAGCTGGTGGTTTAAAGGAAATCTGTCAAAAGAAAAAAGGAGCCTTTTTTTTTTTGTTATCCTACTGAAAATGCTAGTTGCTTAACTGTGAGGTCTTTTAAGAGTTACTGGCATGAAACAAGATAAGGACTGAACTTTTCCTGGGCACTACAAACTTGCATACTTCCAAGTATGTGAGGTATAAAGGTTTGCAGTGAGTAGATCAGCATAAAATCACACATATCCTATTTTCAGTAGGGGATCAGCAATGCCATACTTTTCCCATGATATATTTACATGAACACAAATGTATTAGTGTCACCCTCTCCAACAGAAAAACTTTACTTCACTTGCAGTGTGAACTGTAAATTCGCTGCTTGGGCCTTTGGCCATGCCGGTCACTATTTACAGTCTGTAAGGAGAAATGTTCACACTGCACTGGTTCTGGGCTACAAGGTTTAATAGAAAGCTTTTCTGCCTGGTATAGGTAACTGCACTAGAAACATTTCCATGCAGGCACTATAGGGCTTCAGTGAAGGTTCTTACACCCCCCTTTTAGTTCTGTGATCTTATTCAGACAGCACTATGAATGTACTTTTTTCAAGATAGTACTACATATTATTTGTACTACATAGGGTCATGGGGGAAGCACAGCTATCTGCATCCCCCCCCCAACATAGAATTTTGCCATAGGGCTTAGCTGTATCAAGCATTCCCATGGGTTACCATAAATCAATATGTATAATGTTAATTTATAGTAGGAGTTGAGACTTGCTGACAAAGTGCATATAATAGGATTACCCATTGTGTGAGCCTGCTACAGGTAAGTTGATCTTGCTATGCTTTATAGAGAACTACTAGCCATAGTAGCACTCGCAACACTTTAATGTGAACTTGACCTATCCTAAATGTTTTTAAGAAAGCAACAGTAGTTTGGGTTTCTTGGGACCAATGTAACCTCGAGTTGTACTGAACATTGAGGTAACATTGGACCTAAGAAACTCACATGAGGGCAGAGCTTAAGATTAAGCCATGCTTCTCCCAAAACAAAGCCCAAACCCCTTGTCATTTAACTATTAAATGTGTAAGCCCCTACTGACAGTTGAATGACAGTGAGTAGTACAATATATCAGGCGAGGTGGAGACTAAAGTTGGACCTTAAAGATATGCATTAAAGCGGAATTAAAAACAATGATTTAATGGTTTCCCAAAACAGTTACATTCAAATTATGCCTTGAATGATAACTGTTACCATTACTAGTGTGCTTGTGTTAGCTCTCAACAGCTCTCAACTGTCAAGTGATCAAATAGATGGTGTCATAGCTGATCACATGTGCAGTACCATGGCAACTGAAGATCAAACAGAGGCTAAGGTGGCAGCTTCCTTGGCTGCAGGCCGGGATTGGTCATAGGGCAAACTGGGCACTTGCTCGGTGGGCCGGGGCCACCAGGCCGCAAGTCCTTGTGGAGCCCAAGGCAGCTGGGCTGCTCTCCACATCCCCAGTACTCTCTGCTGCCCCCTGTGCTCTCCACATATTCGAGTGCTCTCCGCTGCCCCCCTGTGCTCTCCACCTCCCCCCATGCTCTCCACCACCCCCCTGTGCTCACCACCTCCCCCATGCTCTCCGCAGCCCCCCTGTGCTCTCCACCTCCCTCCTGGCTCTCAGCCTCCCCCGTGCACTCCACCTCCCCCATGCTGTTCGCTGCCCCCCCCTGTGCTCTCCACCTCCCTCCATGCCCTCCGCTACCCCCTGTGCTCTCCACCTCCCCCTATGCTCTCTGCTACCCTCCTGTGCGCTCCACCTCCCCCATGCTCTCCTCTTCCATCCTGTGTTCTCTGCCTCTCCCCTGTGATCTCGCCCCACCTCATGTTCTCAAGGTTCCTCCCTGTGCTCTACACCCCCCCATGCTCTTTCCTGGTCCCCCCTTGGCCCTCCCCACATCTCTCCCGGGGGAACCATCAGGGTGGAGAGTGGGGAAAGGGCTGGTTAACATGTCATGGGCTGCTCAATTCAAAATGCCCAGGCCTATTTTCTGTCCCAGTCTGGGCCTCCTTGGCTGTGAAGGATAGAACGGTATAGTTTTGCTTTAACCCCAATTTTAGACATGTCAAGATTCCATGTACAGGGCTTAGGATACAAGGGCTCTACAGGTACACAGGGGTCAATTTGAAATTGAACATAGGCAATTGCAGACAATAAAAGGTTTCTGCACTTTAGCGCTGTTGTTACCTGAGAAATTATTTTACTCTCAAATGTCTTTAGCAGTTACCTCACAGTAGGTGTAATTTCAAACTAAACTCTTTCAACTCATTTTGGATTATTTTTCAGAACAAGAATGTAAGACTAGTTAAATCACTGATAAAAGCAGAAAAATGGAGGTCAACTATGCTTTAACTATCTACTGTAGGCAATAAACATGTACCATATGTTTGCTGAAGTGTTCTAAATATCCTATATCTCTGCCTTTGTTTATAGGCAATCTCCTTGGGAAAAGGAAAAATGCATAGCTAGCCTGAGCAAATGTGTTTTTAATTCAACAAGGGCGATTGAGAATGTGTTTTGTTATGTTAGGGAGGAAAAAATGCTGCTTGGAAGCTAATGCAATAGAAAAACAGGGATGCATACTCTGAAGTTCCAAAGAGTTGTCAGAATGACTGTGATCATTAGACAGAAAATATAGCTAGCTCTCATCCCCTGAAGCCAAGAGACATTTTCCATGCAGCTGTGTGTGTGTTGTCAGACTTAAAAAAAAAAAGATGGAACTGCAAATTATGTAAGAAAATGAGTAGAATTCTGAGTGCAATATATTGTTTTAGAGCTTTGGCATGTACAACAGCTTTCACTTTCTCCATTTTATTTTAATGTCATGATGTTGTACTTTTTAATTTTTTTAATTGACTACAAGTCCCATCTCCCTCCACACACAGATAGACTTGTAGTTCTGAATGGAACACGTGTGCCATAATCAGTGCACTCATGAAAATTTCCTCACTTCTCCAACTGAAAGCCAGTACAGAGGTATGGACAGAGAGCTGGAGGAATAGTAAGCAGGTGCATGAAGTTGCCCCTGTAATCCACAGATAACTGGTGCAATGCTTTGCAGGCTCCTGTGGAGAAAATATTGAATGCACTTATTTTTCCTGCAAAAATATGTGCATTTATCATTTTTTTCTTAAATGTGAACCAGCCTAAAGCAGCCGATTTAGTTTGAATGGGTTGCAAATCACAGAAATAGGCCATTTTCTGATGTAGGATGCTAGAACGCATGGCACCACATCATACAACTGCACATAAGGTGTGTTGAAGTAACCCATCACAAAGGTGTGTTTCAGCGCTAAAGAGAGCCCAAAGCCTCAGAGTGTAAATAGATGGTTGCTAATATGGTTCATACATACACTAACACAATCAATGTGTATTCATCTGCTTCTAGATGACCAAACACAGAATCAGAAAAGTAAATAATAAATAATAATAATAATAATACATGCAGCAGAAGTGCTCTTTCAGTGTTTTTTGCTACACTGTTGATATGGAGAATGCATATTTTTTTCTGCCTTTGCTTTGCTAGGGTGCTTCCTCCCAGGTACCTATGAAGGAGCAGATTTGGTTGTGAGATGTTGTGCTGTTTCTTCAGTAGCATTCTTCTATGAATAGTGGGAATGTAAAACACCAATATTCAATGATGTTGCCCTTTCAAGGTTCTGGAGCTTCCCAGACTGATAAACAAATGGACACTGCCCACACCTATAACTGGCCTTTGCAGCAAGAAGCACATGAAAAGAAAATTCCTAGCTCAACCTACCGACTAGCCTACAACCAACCGAATTATCCTGTCTAACAGTATGCATTAAAAATGGGGGTTACGTTTGCACACATTTGCAAATACACGCATAAGCTGCATAATACCCCTGTATTATCTGCAGTCCTAACTCAAAATTTTGAGAGCCTCCAAAGTAGAAGTACATGCATTATAATGGATAGGCAGAAGGCCGGAGGGAGCCCACCCCTCCTTAAATACACAGGGGCGCACTGGACACCTAGAATATAGCACAATGGCAGCGAAGGTGTCAAATGCGTCCCCTCACCAGTATTCCAACAGTACAGACAAATGGCCACTGCCCATACCTATAACTGGCCTTTGCAGCAAGGAGCACATGGAAGGGTGACGAAGTCAAACAAAACCAAGGAAAATTCCCAACTAAACTTACCGGCCAGCCTGCAGCTTCCCAGATTGACCAGACAAGGCAGTGGAAAAAAGAAGGGAAAGGAAAATTATGAGTAAAGACCCTCATATCCCTATTATAGCCCTCCTAAAACCAACTGCTTCTTGCACTAAAAAATGTATGTAAAACATTGTAAAGAACCAGCTATGTCAGAGACGTTTGCTTGCTGCCTCTCTACCGTCTCGGATTTGGAACTGAGGGAGTGATGGAAAAGGTAATAAGCTGCATGATGTTATAGTCTAGGTTTACCTAGAAACATGGTGTTTGTTAGTACCGAATGGAAATATGCTGCTGATAAACCCCTAGCTACAGTTTGGGCCTCCTTCTGTTACACTACTGCATTTGTCTGATAAGCTTTAGTAAGAGGTTTAGGAAAGAAGAAAAATTTGAACAGCTATAAGAAGGGAGCACTCAAAGAGGGAACAGCTGTCAGGGCCGAGAAGATGAAAATACAAGAAAGTCTAAGATTAAAGAAAGCAAGGCCCCAGGCATTATCTCTTCTATTACAATGAAATTCCACAGTCCTTTCCCCTCCATTTTGTGTATCCATTTGAGATGTGATTGCTTTGTCGTGGTATGTGAGTCTTGTTGCAGCTTGTTTATGGAAAGGGCACAAAGCTGATCTAATCTGATTAGATGTATTATGGGATTTATCATAGTTTATTCGAGCACAGAAACATTATATTTATTGTCAAGTGAATACACAAACACACAAAAATGTATATGTCAGCTTGAACTTAAGGGTACTTTTATATACTTTGTTGCTGGTGCCTTTTTCAAATGTTATATACCTTTTCAGGAAACGATATTGAAACAACATGAGAAACAGAACACACACAACACAAGAAAAGTATTGCCTAAGTGCAGCCAAAATAAAAAAAAATCAACGCAAGGGATATACATTGCAGTCAGTAAGATGTGTCGCTTGTTGATGCCTTTTCTTTAAGGTGAAATCCTCCTCTGTCCATGTTCTCCTCCAACCCTGCTACCATAATCTTCCACTGTGGCAGGGGTTAATATAACTAAAGAACTGTCACAGGCTCTTATGCACATAATTTACTTCCAGCTGCTGCATTCATAGAAGCTGTACTACAGAATGAATGGAAAGCAATCCATGAATGAAGGATAGACAGATGATTGATAGGCCCACCCTCTTCATTCATTGAAGCTGTGGTACGACTTCTATGAATGGAGCAGTTGGTTGGAAAGGGAGGGCATAGTCAGGCTTTCTTGATGAGAGCCTGTGGTATCCCCTTAAGCCGGCTTCTGTTGGACTGACTCCAGTACACACAGGCCAAATGTCGGCGGGTTTCTATTGAATCGGCCAATGCCACATTCGGGCCGTGTGTACTAGGCTTTAGTTATATTAACCCCCACTGCTTGAGAAAATCACGGCAGCAGGGGGTGGGGGTGGAGTTTATAGATGGAGGAAAATTTCAACTAAAAAAGAGGCTTCAGCACAAAGGATAGATCCTACTGACTGGACACATCCTACTGACTATAGGTTCTTGTCCCTTGTGCTGATATTTTGGATGCACTTAGGATTTCAGGATATAATATTTTATTGCATTTATATGCATTTAGAATTCCAGAACCAGTCAGTCTGACATAGAAATAAGAATAGCAATTTCAAAAAGCCCAGTAAAATGTGTTTCTATTGACAAAAAAATAAAAAAATTTGCTCACGAGTTTAAAACCTCAACCAACCTTGGGAACCATGCCCGAGGGTGATAATGGGCTATGTTCCCACCTGGACAGTTTAGTTTGTGCCCAACAGGGGTGTCCTGATAGACTGGTGGCATGTCCAATATTACCAATGGGTTTGTGGATCTACCTACACACAAGGATAATACAGTTTTACCTTTAT
Source organism: Lithobates sylvaticus (assembly GCA_028564925.1). Taxonomy (NCBI): domain Eukaryota; kingdom Metazoa; phylum Chordata; class Amphibia; order Anura; family Ranidae; genus Lithobates; species Lithobates sylvaticus. Next base: position 466,818,963 of record CM053029.1, on the reverse strand, counting down.
TTCTTTTGTAATTTCTACGTTGACTATGTTAAGTCACACTCATATGTAGCTATCCGTATAAGAACAGAAATTGGACAAAGCCTTATTTTAATGTTTGAATGATTGTAATTCTTATATTTTTTTTAAATCTTCAATAAAAATATGTTAAAAAAATAAATACATTTTTTTAGGCATGTTACTAAGGCCGGCCATACACGGTCCGAATCTAGGCCAGTTCAGTAGGAACCGACCAAGATTCAAACCGTTAATGGGCAGGCTGAATATACCAAGTTGATCAGTCGATTAACTGGGGTACAACCAGCCTGCTGTATTTTCTTACGATTATGCTATAGCCACTAGAAATAATTACTGACTTCTCACAGCAGGGACGGCTTCCCCTGCCCATACGCTGGAAGCAGACAATTGCTTGGCAGGAGAGTTTCTCCTGTTAGCACTGTCTGTGTTAAATGGGGAATCGTGCAAATTTCTTTCCTGTATCCCGTGGTTGCAGGAACACCGTTTGTACCGTATATGGCCGGCCTTACTTAGAAGTCATTATGATAAGGTCCCTTAACAGTACTAACTGCTTTGTAGGTTATGCAATGTATTTCTGAATATCTAGCAATAAATGTGAGCTACAGTCACTGATGTAAGAGAGAAACACTCTTGTAATACGTTTCCTCCATCTCGTTCCTAAGCCACATGTGTGCTGATGGCTGAAAAAAAAATAATAGCTCCACTAATACAGTAGTGCTGAGTGTGTTTTGATGTCTTTTTCACTGGTTCACCTGTCAGTCTTGATTATCCAAGTGATGATATCCCGCACTATACACAAAAAAAAAAAATCACGTAGTTGACATAGCTTTAATACTAGCTCAAGAGTTCATCAAATATTTTGAAAAGTATTATACACTTTAAGGTGGTTTCAGAAGAAATTAATGGGTGGCAATGAGGAATTCGAGATACAGGATGTTATATAGGATCAAGTACTGTTTTAAAAAAAAAATAAAACAGAAATGTTTAGTTTGTTCTATGTGCCTATGGAAGCTTCCAGGATATTCCAGATAAGCACTATGCCAAAAAACTTTTTTCAAGACATAAACCCAACCAAAATATTTTTTCAGGGTTGTATCAGTTGATGGGGAGTTTAAACCTCTGTTAAGTTTTTATTGGCTGTGTCCCCATCGAGGAGATTTTATCTCTATCCCTGTACTAGTGTCATTAGGACAGGAAGTGAGGGGAAATCTCCATCTAGCTCTTCCACACATTTCTTTCTTCTTTTTTTTGCTGTTCTGATGACAACAACGTACTTTAGACAGGAAGCATGGGTAAAGTTTGTCAACAGGGACACAGACAGCAAAAAAAAAAACTAACCATTGCCCCCTCTCTCCCCTGGTTGGCTGACTGACTTTGATTGAGAGCTACAGGAGCCAAGGGAGCTGCTGCTGTGTCTCAGACAATCAGGAGGAGTGCCCTGGATGGCTTAGAAATCCGTGGACATCGCTGGAGAGAGATGGGGCTCAGGTGAGTAATTAGAGGGTGCTGGGGCGGCTGCTACACACAAAAGGTTTTTTATCTTAAAACTTAAAATGCATTAAGATAAAAAACCTTCTGCTTTACAACTCCTTTAAGGTTGGCAATGGAGCGTATTTACTAAAGGCAAATAGACTATGCACTCTAATTTTAGCATAGAGTCATGCTGAAAAAATACAAAACACAGTGATAAACAATATAAATCCAAAAAACATATCATCCTTCAGTGATTGAAAGGTTAAATGCAAATAAGTCCATGTGCAAAACACTCTTCTTGTTAGTGTTTATATGATCATATATGTGATGAACATCCATCACCCATAAAGGAAAATGTTCAATCATGAAGCCACCAGCTCTTATGGAAAAAGTAGCTTACCGACTGTATATGACTCTCTAGTTAAAGAAACGACGTCAGAGCTTAGAACAGAACAGCCCAGCTTAGGTCATCAAAAAGCGGTTCCAAAGGTTCTCTTAAGAGGCAGATGGCTATATGATAGTTGTCAACTCAGCATCATCCCATACATTTTATCATAAAGACATGAAAACAAACGCTTCAATACAACGCATTCCTAGCCGGCCAAAATACAAACACAGCACCCGCACTTCCGGGAACTCGAAAACGCGGTGGCCTTAGAACGTCACCAAACCCTACGTGTTTCGTCACACATGACGTTGTATTGTATATCACTGTGTTTGTATTTTTGCAGCGCAACTCTTTATGCCAAAGCTGAAGTTACACATTGCATAATATCTCACAGTAGAGTTGCTGCTCCAGACAATTTTATTCAATTCATTCACTTATATACGAGCGCAGTTTTTTTTTCAAATAACAAGGGGGGAGGAGAGGGCCTAAGGGTGGGTCCTCCTGGAGATGCCATAGTTCCCAACCATGAATGTGAAGCTCCATTCTGTCCTGTGTTCTAGCAGTCAGTTTCTCCATCAAAAAAAAAAAGGGGTAATCAACGGACAGCTCCAATATATATGGAAGTGGGTACCCTTATCCCTGTGGCAATACCAACAACAATCAGAACTAGTAGGATATATGGTGTGGAGCACATCTGGTGTCAGGTACTAAAAGTAGAGTATTTTATACACGTTTTCCTTATAGGGGTACATAGGGAGATTTTAGCTGCCTGAGACCAGACCACCTGCCATGCCTCCAGAGGAATTTCCTCACCTAGTACCCTCTCCCATCAGAGCATGTAAGAGCGTTTACCTTGATCTTGAATGGAATAGGCATTCAATATCTGGTAAATGTTGGAAATCAGTCCCTTCCCTGTGGTGCCTTCCAAAACCATACATTCAAAAGAGGACGGAGAGGAGAATTGCAAAGTTGGGGTTATGGTTTGGGCGTAATGGCGAATCTGCAGGTATACATAAAACACCTGGCGAGACAGATGAAATTTATCCTGAATTTCATTAAATGGCAATAATTTAGAAAACCTGGGGTCCACCAAACGGCCAAAATGGAATTGGTTCCCTGACGCCCAAGGAGAGGACATCAGGAACATGAGGCTGCACAGTTTCTCTTTAATTTAATTGTTTTTATTTTTTATGATAGATTGTGCACTCTGCCAGTGCAGTTGCTTCAGAGAGCTCAGTAAATGAGATGGAACTTTACTTTACAAAGAACACCCAATCACATGCAAGGAAAATAAAAAAAACAAATTTTTTGCTTGCATATGATTGAATAATGGATATCAGCAGAGCTTCCTCTTATTTACTAAGATTTGGCGTGCACAGTCTATTTGCCTTTAGTAAACCCACCCGAATGAGCTTACTGAAGATTCACTACTTTCCTCTTTAAATAGATATTATTGTTCCCCTTTTGTCCCTTGTTAACTCTGCATATTTACTGATTCAAATAACTGTTTTCTATATGCCCTTTGGTATCTCCATGTGCAAAAAATAGCAACATTAAACACTAAGCTAGAAAAAAAAAAAAACTAGGTGCTCAGCATTAACGAGACCATCGTGATTCTGAGCATTCCACCGACACCTCATCACAGGTGGATGCCTACATTCTGCCATTGATTAGGAGCTTTCTGCCTCCTGATCACAGATAGCTATTTATGGTAGCAGCCACTCAAGGGAATGAAAGCAGGAAAATGGAAGTGAGAAAAAAAACTTGATTCCAAACAGTCCTCAGATAATACATTGTCTAGATCTGTACAATATATCAACAAAGGGTGAGGGCTCTTATCTGCTTTTTGTCATTGAAATATAGAACACTGCTTTCTTGATAAAAGCATTCACATTAAGGTTTTGTTCAATGTTTCTAACACCTTTTGGCATTATTTCACTGTCACGCAATATGATCTCTCTTTGTCTTAAACTGAATGCAAACAATTTATTGTATAGAAATATGGTTTGTATGTGGTTCTTTCAACCCAACAGTTTTTCTTTCTCTATTTATTATCTAACAAAAGAAAAAGAACAATAGGGCAGCATTTGCAATCTTGGTTTTTATCTCAGGATACTGGTCTTGCTCCCTCCAAAAAAGTTTGGAAATGTTTATGTGAATGGGGAATCGCATGGCCACTGGCCTTTGTTAACTTTATCGAAGTGAGGTCATTCTACTACTTGTAGATATAGATGAGCAAATTATGAAAATGTGGATTGGTTGTGCTTTGGATAAACTTTTTAAAAGCTACTGAATCTCCTAAATTGAAAACTATTCCAAACCAGACGTTCTATTAACGCCAATGCATATCCAACCCAGACTCCAAAAAAAAAGTGTGTATTATAAAGTAGCAAACAATGTTCAGATTGTTTTGGAAAGCTCCTGACATCCCTTATGGGATGCCTGATGGGATGATGGGGCCAAATAAGAGCCATTTCTAAAATCTTACCATGTATGTTAAGCTATGAGGGTCCTGGTGGCTTTGGCAGTCAAGCGAAGTGTGTACATACACTGGGAGAAGAAGAAGGCAGAAACGGCCTTTGAGGAGGACATTCATCTTTTTCTCCAAGTAGTACTTTGTAAATCTAAACCACCAAAAAATAAAACTGAAGCTCAGATTTGGATTTTATCTAAATTAAAGGTAATCTGAAATTCAGAATTCTCCCATGTTCACAGGATACAAGGATTTAATCCAATGTGCATCAGACAGCTGATGTGTTCCTGCATTAGAACCCAAACTAAGAAAGCTCCTCCTGGAATAAATATTCGGATGCAAAGGTTTTGTGATTGCAGGTTGCTCAGCACAGGAAATATTTTCTTATCCTTTTCTCCCATTGTGCTTAGCAAATTTCATTGTGTATTTGTGAGATTTACAGGGTTTAAAAGGATAATGCTGAGATGCAGTCTACACACAGGTGGCCAGCATCTTATACCTTCATGGGGCATTGGAATTTTTTACATAAAAAAGCCCATTTTTGGGTATAGGCAACAGAGAATATGGCACTCCAGTCCTACTGTGCTGAGTAAACAAAACAGGCAGATCATCAGTGTCTATGGCACCTGTGCAAGGACATTTTTGAGAAAGATTTTGGCATCTAGAAGGATCAAAATGCACCCTGGCCATATGCATTTTTTTGTATTTATGAATGTTATTAATGTAAAATGTGGTCACTAATGCTGCATGAATAGACCGTGCAAGTGCTAAAGTCATAATTTGCGATTCCAATCTTTTTTTGCTGTCCAGATCCCACAGAACATCACAAGCGTTGTTTGTTAATACAGACCCCACATTTTATGAAGCATTATTTTCTATCGCCGAAAGTTCATCCAAAATTAAAAGCAGGTACATGTAAAAAAAATTCACTTTGCATATTTATAACTAATTTTCTGTGTTTTGTCTATACTTAGCAATATGGGATTGATCAAAAAAAAAAAAAAAAGATTTGCATCATTGCAGCCATTTGAATAGTGAAAGTGCATATAAATCTGTGTGCATGGGGCAAAGACAAAAACAAATGTAAATGAGGCTATATCTTGCACTGTTCCAATTTAAAAAATTGATTTAAACACAAAATACCACATTTGGCTACTAGACGGAGATTTCAGTATCAGAGGGATTTCTTATACCACTTTGCTCCAACTAGTGGCCAAATGCAGTAGTTTCTGTTTAAAATCAATGATTTACATTAAAACATGCCAGGGTATAGACTAGTCATGTTTTTTTTTTTTTTGCCTCATTCGCACATAAGAAATGTCTATACACTTTCACTGGAGGAAAGGCTAGGCAAATTCTGTATACATCAACTGTTCGACAACCAATTTAAGATGGCATTTGCAGATACTCATGCAATAGTGATCTATATTAGTAAAAAAGAATGAGGGGCTGGAGCAGCCAGAATTTGAAGCAGCTGTGCATGCAACCTATCAGCTTCTATTTTCAGCTTGTTCAGTTAAGCTTTGAAAATGAAAGATAGAAGCTGATTGGTTGACAAAGATTCTGGCTTCTCCAGTTTAAAAAAAAATTCCCATCAACAAGTTTTTATTGAAGAGCATCATATACAACTGCTGTAACATATCTGCAAATATATAGATATATATATATAGACACATCTATATCTATATCTCTCACGCTCTCTCTCTCTCTCTCTCTCTCTGATATATATATATATATATAGAGAGAGAGAGATAGAGAGAGAGAGAGAGAGAGAGAGAGAGCGAGAGAGATATATATATAGATAGAGAGATAGAGATCTATATATATATATATATATATATATATATATATATATATATATATATATATATGACTTGTAAATGTAGAGGTTCTATTAAAGTCAATAGGAGAACATTTGTAATAAAAGAGTAGAAAGAAACACATGGAGTAAGGGATATAGGGATGTGTGATCCTGAGATTTTGGCCATAAGCCCTGAGATGTAACTAAAATCCCTGAGTCTCAAGATCAGACTGGCTCCAAGGTATGCCAACCAGTGAAACACACGTTATAAATAACATTTCAACATATATCTGATTCAGCTACCTGAAAAAATGAGTACAGTTGTGCATCTGTATGTCTGCCTATGACAAATTGATGATTTCTCTATAAATATTCAGATGATTTTTTTCATTAAATCATTTAGACTCTTAGAATTGCCCAGATCATCTAGTACTTTCTTCAGTGACAAGGGTCTGGAGCCATTTGCCTGTTTATATCTTCTCCGCTTGTCAATCTCCTGGACAAGACATTGAAGGACTGTCTCACTCAAATGAGCTCTGGCTACTGGCTAGCTTCAGGGTTTATCCCTCCAATGGCAGTCTAATGACAGGACAAGAGTCTCCTGAGAAGAAACAGCAAGGCACTTACAGAGTTACCCACTCTTCACGTCTATAGTCTAGCTAAGCATTATCTTTTATTACCAATGGCTGTTTTTTTTTTTTTTTTTGCAGTAGAAACAGCTATTAAGCAGTAAAGGACTGTTTAATTGGTCACGGAGGGCTATTTTTTTCAGCTGCCAATATAGACTGTCCCATTTTAAGAGTGGAACACCTGAGACTAGACACTGCAGTTAACAAATTGCTTTAATTCCCCCAGTATAACGTTTTTAATAGGTATAATACACACACCGCTTTATTAAAAAAAAAAACAAGAAAAAAAAAAACAGTTTATTGTTGTCATAGCCCTACAAGTCTGACAGCATTTATTTTAATATTTTTTCCTTCCTATAACTAGAAACACTGCTGAATCTTTCCTATAATAACAATGCTTTTAGTGACATTAGTTGTCAGAATGTCCATCCTTGTGTAATTGTTCCATATACTTATAAATAAATATTTTCTGAGTTAAACCACAGGGGCATTTGTTGTGGAGCCAGCAGCAAAGAAAAACAAGAATGATGCAGAAAAATATATTGGTACATAAAGTACACGTGTGTGTGTAAATACATTTATTTGAAAATGCAATTTGTACAAAATACATATATAGCACATTCACGTGTTTTATATGCTGTACAGCATACTGCAACATTTTTTAAAATAAAAAAATAAAATCCACCCATAGCATAGTTGTTTGGTAAAAATAAAAATGCCCATAGTTACCAAGCAATTTCAAGTTTTAGTTTGGAGGAGCAATAACTTTTTTTATTATTATTATTAGCATACTTTTCATTCAAAAGCCACATGGAAAGTGCATTATTTCCAGTCAAGGTCACAAAGTTTGGTAGATCCCTAGTGTTGCCAGGGGTCTTCTACTGTCCCCAGACCGATGGACAGTAGCTGGCCGATGGCACGAACAGAGTTCAGGTTCCAGACAGGTCAACGAAGCAATGATAGACAATAGCAGACTTAATAATTTGCTGATCAGAATAAGCACAGACACAAAAAAGCAGCCCAAACAGTGCACAGGAGTGATCCAAGCCATTTCAGGATAAGTTCACCTTTAGGAGCATGTTGACACACAGCCACGTCATTCAGTTACAGGAATCTGTGAAGGAATAAACTACAAGGCCCGTCCTCCCCTGCGGCAGACCACTCCACTGCGGCAGACCACTCCACTGCGGCAGACCGGCTTGTAGTATCAATGAACTGCAAGAGTGCTAATCGGCGAGCTTGCAGTTCATTCACACTGCCTATAGCTCAGGAAGTGTCTGCCCAAAGGTATGGGTAGTGAGCTCTAGGCAGTGTGCAGGAATCTAAAAAATAATAAAGGCATATTTTTTCTTGCAAAAATATGTGCATTCATTTATTTTTTTTTTATTTTTTTTTTTTTCACAAAGGTGAACTTAGCCTTTAACAGTTGTATAGAATTAAGAGACATATCTCTATCCAGGGCATGAGCACACAGACAAACCTTTTAATCAGGCACATGCTTGAAGTTCTGGTCTTGGTTTAAAGCCTACCAGTGAGGGTAGGTGTGCACAGTAGAGACATGAGCTGCAGTACTGAGAAAAGACCAGCAGATGGTAAAGGTTTAACCACTTCCCCTCTAGAGGATTTACACTTCCTGACCAGGTTATTGTTTGAGCTTTCTTTTGGTGCTATTTGATTACATATGCAGTTTTTATTTTTTGTGCAATAGACAAAAAACGACCGACAGTTTTGAAAATATATATATATATATTTTTTTTTACTTTCTGCTCTAAAAACACATCCAATAAAAAATTAAAAAAATCTAATTTCTTCATCAATTTCTGCCAATATGTATTCTGCTACATATTTTTGATTAGAAAAATCCCAATAAGCAAACATTGATTGGTTTGCGCAAAAGTTACAGCATCTATAAACTATGGGATATTTTTATGGAGTTTTCATAATTTTTTTTTTTACTAGTAATGGCCGGCGATCAAACTAACCAGACACATAACCGTCACTTTTGGCACTTTTTTGGGGACCAGCGACATTATTACAGTGATCAGTGCTAAAAACATGCACTGTCACTGTACTAATGACACTGGCTGGGAAGGAGTTAACTTTAGGGGTGATCAAAGGGTTAAATGTTTACCTAGCTGGTGATTCAGTGTAGTGGGGTAGGTACTTTCACTAGTGGAAGGCATGGATCATTGTTCGTGCTTTACAGGAACACAGGATCCATGCCTTTTGTACTGACAGAATGGCAATCTGCCTTGTTTACGTAGGCAGAATGCAATTCTGCCTGTGTAACAATTGTTTAGGGGGGGGCGCTGGACATGGGGTCTGCGGGACCCGCTGTGTAAAATCACAGGGGGAGGGAGCGAGCCACTGCCGGCGCGCTCACGCGCCTGACCCCCGGAAGGGCAGGTTTACGTATATATATAAGGGATCCTGCGCAGCAGGTCTGCCCTGTAGCAGTAAATGTGCTTTAGAGCGGTCGACAAATGTCTAAGGTTAATTTTTAAGCCCCGTACACACGATCCGACTTTCCGGCGGGAAATGTTGGATGTGAGGTTGTTGGCGGAAAGTCTGATCGTGTGTACGAGGCATAACAGTCAGTTACACCTGACTTATAGGGGTTTATTAACTTAAAGAAGATAAAATGCTTACTTTGCAGAGTGAATGTTCACCAGGCCTCGTAAATATGATGAAGCCGATCCAATCTTGAGCTAGCAAAAATCCAATATTTAAAAAAAAAATGTGAACAATATTGGGCATTCATTGAATGAATGAATGAATGATTTGTATAGCGCTGCAGCTGCGAACAGAATCGCCTCGAACAGCTTCACAGTGTTCACTATGCAAAGTGAACATTCATTTTGCAAGTTGAACATTCTCACCTCTTTTAGTAATACAAACCTATATGATTGTACATGATTGTGCAGCACTATTAAGCCAGCCTATGAAATTAGCAAATATGGATGTACCAGTATATAAAAAATTGCAATCCGAATGCATTGACAGGCTTTTAAACCACCAACACTCATTGATAAGATGATTTACACTTCTACATGTATATTAAAAAAAATCCAGGCTTAAAGCACTATAGCTTCCCTTTAAACAAAAGGTATAATTTTACTTCCAGAGAGAAATCTGCTGTACTTCCAGCTCTTCCATAGGAATGAATGTTTAATTGTGTAATTGCTCACAGCTGTTAACAACTTTGATTACACACTGGAACCAGAGCATCCTGACCAGGAATAGGAACAGCACCGCACAGTGTTATCACCATATTTAACATGAGCGACTTGCCATATATATAGGGAGAAATGATTTAGCACCGGATTCGGTTTTTATTTCACAGTGCATGTTTCTCTGTACACATTGCTGCTTTCTTTCTGCCAATCATTTTGATGGTGGAGTTATTCCGAGCGTAGTGCTTCACATTTAAGAGCACAATGCAAGGATTTCCATTGCATGAATATGCTGATCAGTTATTCACCTGCTGTTTATGACTTTCCTTTTTCTCTGCTCTTTGTCAGGGCTGGAAATTTGATGTTGCTTTATATTTCTACATCACTTTTAATTTTTTACTGTTACTAAAAATCGATATCTTTATCAGCCACAATAGCCCTGTAAGACACATGCAAGATGGTTTGTTCTTTTTGGATGTAAATAAATCATTCCAAAGATACGTTTGCTGCTCGCTTTGGACTGTATTCCCCTCCAGTGTTTTCGGTGTAATGGCACCTGACGTGCAGTGGGGTGAACTGCTGATTGCCTTTGCTGCACCCTTATGGTAATCCTACTCCATTTTTGTCTGCTGGCAAACCAAAAAAGAATAATGCGGTTTATTTCACAAATACAAGTGTGTTTACTGGACAAAAAAACAGAACCATTTCCCTATAACTGCAGAATAACTAAAATATAAAATACCATTTTGCCCTGTACACACGATAGGATTTTCCGACAACAAAACTGTGCATTTTTTTTTCAGAAGGATATTGCCTCAAACTTGTCTTGCATACAAACGGTCACACAAATGTTGTCAGAAATTCCGAACGTCAAGAACGTGGTTACGTACAACACGTACGACGAGCCGAGAAAAATGAAGTTCAATAGCCAGTGCGGCCCTTCCACTTGATTCCGAGCATGTGTGGACTTTTGTGCGTCGGAATTGTATACACAGGCTCGGAATTTCCGACAAGTATTGTTGTCGGAAAATTTGAGAACCTGCTCTCAAACATTTGTTAGTGGACATTCCGACAACAAATGTTCTATGGAGCATACACACGATTGGACTTTCTGACAACAATCTCACATATCTCACATCCAACATTTGTTGTCGGAAAAATCCTATTGTGTGTACGGGACATTTCAGTTTATCCAAAAACAGGATTATCTGCATTCTCCTCTCTCACTTCTCCCCATTTTCAGGACATTCTTATTGTGCTCCTGTCTGGGGTACCCCAGGCTCTTTTACAAGAGGACAGCCCAGAGACTGCTGTTCCATTTGCTCCTCCTTTGACATTACCCCCCCCCCTCCATGCACCCAACTTGATCCCCTGGCCACCTCTCCACCAAAACTAACCCTATCCCTCAGACCTTTCTCACACCATGTCCCACACCATGACCAATACACCTTGCTAACCATTATTTCTAACATTTCAAATTATTCCCAATCTGGCAAACTTTCGCTAGTTTGCATAATTCGACTCGATTTACAACTTTCCATGCATGGTAGCTCATGTTGATTCTAAATAGTACCTTCGTTTTTCAGCCAACGCACCTGTACCTCAGGGTACTGCATGTGTGTGATTACATACGTTACAATTCACTGTGTTATCCAAACAAAGTGAGCATTTTTTCATGCCTTGATGCCCATTCAAAGTTAATGGTGGCTGAAATCACAGTGTGCATCAATGCATGAAAAGGCACCTTAAGGATAGGTGTTTGTTAAAATGTACAATTGTTTATATGTGTCTAAAATGATAACTTAGCAGTTTTAGGCATGTGCTTGTTTATTTAACATGTTTCATGGACGTTGGTTCTATTTGTAAAAACTAGACAAGGTGAATATATCCATATTTTTTCTAAGGAACATGAGTTGTCTGATAAAATGTGTATGGTTTTATTTTGGATACACTAATTCTTTGAAAGTTAGCAGGAAGGTAAAAGGCGACATATTGGGTTTTTTTTGCTCATTTTTTTGTAAATGTCCATATGAAGGCACATTTGCGTAAATGTATTTTTAGTGCTGCTTGTCGTCAACACTATTTCAAATTTGATGGATATTACACAAAATAAAAATGTTATGATATTACACATAATAAAAATGTTATAAGCAATAACACAGATGAACAGCATGAATTTCTCTATAATTTCGCACTCGTTCTACAAGTAAATATATATCATGTCACAGAAAAGTTTCATGTAAAAGAAAATTTCCTCAAAAGTGGGACCATGAACACTCATAAAGTAGAGATTATATATAAAATGTTAGAAATGTATTACAACAGATAAATAGCGTTATACATCAAAAACTAAAACACATGATAACAATGAGATGATCCAGACAAAAAAATGATTACATAAATGATGAAAGAGGCCCAAACCAACTGTCAAAAAGACAGATAAAATCCAACGCGTCTTCGACATATGAGGTAAGGGTCTTCTTGAAGGCTTTAAGAAGACCCTTACCTCATATGACGAAACGCGACATTGTCTCCCCCCACCAATGGCTCCCACTGCTTTGTCTTAGCCAATGAGGAGGGAGAGATTCAGAGAGCCTCTGCTCTTTTCTACATTGATTTATCGGGCTCAGGGGAGTATAGGAGGGGGCTGAGGGGGAATCTGCACACTGAAGGATTTTTACCTTCAGGCATAGAATGTATCAGGGTAAAAAAACATCAGCCCTTAGAACCACTTTAATGTCAAAAATGATTCCCCTCACTGATACAACCCTCTTTCCTAACAACTTCTGTTCACATCACTGGAGCCTAGTAATTATATAGTTACATAGTAGGTGAGGTAATGTAATGACTATGCTGACAGATATCCTACTACCTGTCCTCCATTTAGACATACATGTTTAGATTAATGACACCAAGGAGATTGGGGGGGAGCCCACCAGCATTTGATTATGGGGCCACATGGGATCTATAGTTATGCCCCTGATGGCACACTTTCTCACATCTTCAATCATCACCTTTCTTTGCAGCTCCTGACATTTAGTCACATAACATCTCAAAGTCACAAAAAAAAAAACAATGTTGGAAGACTTCTCTTTGCCAAACCCTGTGAGCAGAGATCAGATATATAATTCCCAGCATCTGTTTCTGACTGTAGGTCCTGCTCTGATTAATGTCTAAATTGCAAAGCATCTCCACTCAGGGGAGTGGAGCCCACTAGCCCAACATATCTTAATAGCACTGGCTATTGAGAGATGCATCCTTCCCCTCCACATCAGCCCTCCTCCCCTGTGTAGAACTGTATTAAAAATCACAGGTCCACTTCAGTTCGCTTCATACTTTAATAAATAAGGCTCAGGTTCACCTTACTTTACTGCCCTTTAAAGCACTTGACTGCACTTCACACATTAATAAATCATACCCTTAGAGTCCCACCATAATAAACCTTGAGCATGTCTTTGCCATTACTGACAAACTCTACATTGCTTTATAATATTCTTTACCATAATAACTGGTTTGTGCCCAGCTGGGATGCCTGTAATTTCAAGAGACTCCCACAAGGTCCATCATCTTTCTTATTAATTCAGAAGGGGCTATCCTTTAAAGAGTTAATGCAGTAATACATCCAGATCGAAGTGAAACATTTATCTAGTGTCTTGTGAAATTCAGTTAAGCTGGCAAAGTACATTAGCTAGCACATACTTCTGATATTCTGCCTCCCTTGTTTATTTTAAATATTAATGTTGCTCAGATTTTTTTCAGTACATAGCATTATTGTTTCTCCTTTATTAAATTTTCGGCTCTAAATGTTTTCTGAAAGAAAGATGGATGGAGATTAATAAAGTGCAATTGAAATATTAAGTATTATTTGTCAGGGAAAAACACAATCAGTTTCTTTCAAGCCAGTGCATTAATGTTGTTTATGGAAAATAGAAAAAAATTGTTGTTAATCAGAAGCCCCCATGCTGTGGTCCTTATGGTGAAGTATATGGATGAGTGGTTAGATGGATAGCACAAACACAGATCCAGCATGGCTAGCATTGCTCATTACATAAATGATAATATTCCCTACATTGAAGGTTAAGCTCTAAATTCCGTTGCCATAACTCTAACAGAGTACCAATAAGCAAACAAAAAAAACAAAAAAAAACAACAAAAGGTTGAATAACCAGTATAATTCAGTGGGACATTATAGAATGCCATTATAGAATGTTTCCTTTTCAATCCAAATTAACAGAGGATTGCACTATCAGGGGAAATTCACAAAAATCCAAATAAAATCCAGCCTGCAGCCATATTCCGTATATCTCCTGGATGTCTTGATTCCTCAGTATACTTAGATTGGGCCCACTTAGAACTATTGAAGAAGCTCACTGGTTTGATTCCACACCTATAGCCAGGGAATTTGGAACATGGAAATTAGTGAATTTTAGATATTCCAATTTACTTATTTCTCCCCCTGATCCTCTGTGGCAGAAAATGGAGCAGCATTAGCATTTTAAAAACTATTACACAAGCTATCAAATTAATGATCACCATATACAGCACCACTGGTTTGGTGTTTAATGGGTTTAAAAAAAATACCTCATTCTATGCCAAAAAAAAATCTTACTTTAATGGTTTGGATACATAAGTGGTCAATGTACGTACTTAAGGCAGTCTACACATTAGCTTTAAGGGTTAAAAATGTGTTTAAAGCTCCAGGGTACTATTATTATTATACAGGATTTATATAGCGCCAGTAGTTTACGCATCGATTTACAATATTAAAAGGAGACAGTACAGTTACAATACAATAAAATACAAGAGGGCTAAGAGGGCCCTGCTCAAAAGAGCTTAGCATCTAATGGGGTGGGGCAAGTGGTACAAAAGGTTGTAGCTGTGGGGAATATACTGATGGAAGTGATAAAAGATTAGTTGGAGGCGTGATAGGCTTCCCTGAAGAGATGAGTTTTCAGGGATCGCCTAACAGTGTAGGAGACAGCCAGACAGATTGAGGTACAGAGTTCCAGAGGATGAGAGAGGCTCTGGAGAAGTTCTGGAGATAAGCATGGGAGGAGGAGACAAGGGAGCTTGAGAGCAGGAGGTCTTAAGAGGAGCGGTGAGGACGGTTTGGGTGATATTTGGAAACAAGATTGGTGATGTAGCTCGGGGCAGAGTTGTGAATGGCTTTGTATGTTGTTAGTATTTTGAATGTAATTTCATGGGCGATCGGAAGCCAGTGTAGTGATTGGAGGAGAGGGGTGGCAGACACTGAGCGGTTGGTAGGGTAGATGAGTCTGGCAGCAGCATTCATGATAGACTGAAGAGGTGATAGCCTATGGAAAGGTAGGCCTATGAGAAGTGAGTCACAATAGTCAAGGCGAGAGATAACAAGAGTATCTTGGTGGTTTCATTAGTTAAAAAGGGGCACACGGAGGTGAAGTCTACTATAAAATTAGACCCTAATTTTTAACATTATTATAATTACTATTGTGTTAGTAGTTTCAACCTACCCTTTAATATTTGCCACATAAAAACTTTTTAAGCTAACCTTGGTATATTATTATTATTATTATTATTATTATTATACACGGTTTATATAGTGCCAACAGTTTACGCAGCGCTTTACAATGTATAGGGGGACAACACAATTACAGTACAGTTCAATACAAAAGGTACAGGAGGGCCCTGCTCATAGAGCTTACATTCTAAAGGGAATATGAAGCCTCATGCTGGTAGCACAAGACCATATAGAAAAAAACACACACATCAAACTGACCAATGGGCAAAAAAGGCCCAGCTGATTCACTTGGTTTTCACCCTCATTGCTTTTCTCAGCAAATTATTTTACATGAAACTTTGGTTACAGCAAAGATTCCCAAAACATTTTAATGGGTAAATGTGACCAAGCAGTAAAGGTTTCTTCCTTGCCTTAATTGTTGGTGTGTATGAAATGGCAGTGCAAACTGTTTTTTTTGGAAGCTCCTATACTGTAATACATGATGCAATTAGTCAGGATTATATTCTGCAACTCTCTGTGTTGGGGAGGACTGATCTAATTAGATTACATATTATTAAGCTCGATACCATATAGTACTTTCTCACAGCCTAAAATTACATTAGAGATGCACAGCAGCAAATCATTATCTACCACGATCTATATGGACACAGTTGTACTGTATAGAACTAGTATTGCTTAATTACCTTAAATTAAGTAACATTCTATTCCACCGATATCTTTGCTTGTATGCAGAACACATAATGAAAATGTTTTATATGTACACTGTTATACGCATACATATTTTTAAAGTGTAGAACAGCATTAAAATATAAAAATAATGGATTATAATAGCTGCATCTTTCCCATGTAAACATACATTCTCTCTACCAATTATCTGGGATCTTGATATTTAGAGCATGAATGCCATGCCTAAAATGTGCATTCAATTAGAAGAAGATTCAGACTGACCTACATAGCAGTTCATTCATGAGATAATGCGACCTGCAGTCACAGAGATAAAAGTCAGCTGATTGAGCTGGGCTGCCTGTGCGCACTGCGGAATCCATGCTGCTAGTTTCTCTAAAATTAGACAATCTATTCTACTGAAAATTGGGAATTACACTCTTACATAGTTAGTAAATTTGAAAGCAACACAGGCCATCAAGTCCGACCACAATAAATTTCATTCCACAGTGTCTCAAATTCAAATTATTGTCTTACATATTTCCCTCATTAAGCTCTGTGTACATGTACGGGAATCGTGATCTCTTAAAAATGTACTTTAATTATTTAGTATGTATACATTTAGCCTATATTTTTTATTTGTTTTTAACATAAACCAAAATCATAGTTTGATACTGTAAAATATAAATATAAATATACATAAAATATAAAATTGTTAATAGAAATGTTTTTGACCTATTGTAAAATGTATTGCATTGTTATTTTGTGTTCAAATCATAATTTTGAAATAGCATAGGAGAATTGATTAATTACATTATATGAATAGGCACTAGTACTTTTCATTTATAATGCTTGTATTAGGTATCACAGAGACACGTAGCCTTTATTGCGCATTGTAAAACTTAGGAATAGCATAGGGAGTGGTTTGAACTTGATGAAGCAATACCATAGATACTGCATAAGAGTCCAATGGATCCTTTTCCCCATTCTTCAGGGAGTGGTAGAAATTGGCTGCCCCAGTGGCTTGAACATATACAACCGTCACAATTCTGTACCGCCTTTTAATACTGATCACTAGCACCAGGTTGACTATTTTAGAGGACATTTTATGCCTCTGAATCTTTCATTTTTGAAGCATCCACTTAATGCTAGTATCAGCATGGCAGAGAGCTTGCAGCTCTTCAGCCATATGGATATTGGATAGGTGTTGAATGCATTCCCGTGTTTGCATTCCATTGTTTTATATTGGGAGACATTTCTGCATGGGCACAGACTCTGTGTCCCAATATGATATGTGGGTGCATGCGGGTGTAACCTAGCCAACCTGCTGCAGTCTACAAAGTTGGTGCAGGATTATGACGGTTGCATATGTTCAACCCACAGGGGAAAACCATTTTTACCACTCCCTGGAGAAGGGTAAAATGATCCATTGGTCCCCTTTCATTACCCATGATGTTACTTCAGCATGTCTGAACCACTGTTTGTGCAATTCCATAGTTTGCATGCATCCCTGTGCCAGTAAAATGTGTCCCTGCATGGTGCACATAGTGAACATGGGCTTAATTTAATGAAAACATCATTAAGAAGGAGAAAGCAGAAGTCAGTAATAGTAGTCACTTGTCCATCAGTAGCTGATCAAGCAGTTCTTAGTTTGAATCATCTTAGTTTGGGTCTATTCTTCTTTTTGAAAAATCGATTTGCTAATTTCTTTCCATAAAACCAGCTTACTGCCTTAGCTTTTAAGTAAGAGTAGAGGCACTATGAAAAATGATAAAAATGATACAGAAGAAAATTACATACTAAGTTTAAGTTCACTTGGCACTTAACTAATTTACAGTTACAGAGTCAGGGAATGCTAGTCTTAATCTGGAATGTCGCACAAAGATATGTTGCTTTTTGACATTTTTTTTTGTGCTTGAGGTTCAATCACCTGTATTTGTGGTGATTTTCTTTGGTCTACTGCATTAGTAGCTTTATCCTTGGTGAAATACTGCATTTCTATAAGTATTGTGGCGGTACATTGTTTATTGCTACAAACCTGGAAATGATTATGGGATCACAGCAATGATAGAACCTTCCACTAAGCACTCTTTCTTTAGCATCTGCACTATTATGTCCTTTCTTGTAGCAGGCAAGTGTATGTAATACAGTTTGCATTAATCCCTACAATGTACAGTATATAGTTAATATAGATGAACTGGATGTATAGATCCAGTTAATATAGATGAACTCTAATCTTTCGCAACAAAAAAGGGTCACAATTGAGATTAACATTTGCATTTCCCTTGCCATCATGGTTACCATAGAGATGTCTTGTATTCAATCTATAGATAGCGCTTAATAATATATTATCCTAATGCACAGGGAGAAAATATGGAACTAAGTATGTTTCTTTCTTTTTATTCAAATAAATAATTTGGTGCTTGGTATGACTTGTGTCAAATATTTAGTAGTGATGCCTTTACTACCAGAAATTCTGAAACTTGGTGTTACTTTTTCTTTTTACCTAAATGTGACCAAGTTGGCTTATTCAATAAAGCGACACTTATGGAAGGAAAAGCACAATGTTTTTAGTGCAGTTGTATGCTGTACTCATATTAGCTTGGAATACTGTACATCCTTTACTGATCTGAATTTATTGAGATCAATTGTGATGGGCTGCTAGGAGTACTGGTGCATCTGTATAACAAAACCACTGCTTGATTTTAAATGCGTAGAAGTAGTAGTCAATAAAGGCACTTGTTATCGTTTTCAAATTTCTTTAATCATAGAAGGACAGTCCCCTTTTCTCTATAGAACGGATTAAAAATGCTGTGGTGGGTGTATGTTAATCCAAGATTTGCCCATCTTTGGCCAACCCAAATCATATGAAATAAGCACTATCACTTTTTTCTTTTCTTTTTCTAATTTTGGATAGTGTAGAAAGGTTAGAACCCCTATCAAGCTTTTATTGCTCTCTGTGTTCCTGCTGGGGATAATGGTGGGAAAGTAGTGGGAAATCCAAACATGTCACCAGAACAAGAAATAAGGCTTAGGTCTCTTTCAAATAGTCATTGTGGACTATACAGTGTGAATGGAGCCGTCTGTAGCTGTGTGCAGGTAACTTATGTTTCTCCATGTGAATGCAGAAGCTGTACAGAGACAGACCACTGTCCTAGTGTGACATGTGAACAAGGGTGGTTGAGCAGCCCTGAAGACACTGTATTGGAGTGCATTTTCACTAGACAAACTTAAGCTGCCTGCACAAAGCACGCATAAACATGGCATACATTCATGCTGTACAGTGGCCTTGTGAATGATCCCCAAACCACCCAATGGAGACATCAGTACTCTTACTTCCTAATGGGTCTCATAGACAGGAGTTTCAGGGTAATCTCCCTGGTGGAACACAGACAGCTTAAAAAAATTAACTGGCAGGGGTATAACCCTTTCCCTTTCTATCTAAACTGAGAAATATAGTTTACAGTTTAAAGCAGGGTTTCTCAACCAGGGTTCCATGGAACCATTGGGTTCCTCCAGAGGTTGCTAGGGGTTCCTTGAGCAATGAGCAATTCCTGCCTCTCAGATAAGTTTCCACTAACACCATTGATATTTTTAGCTATCTGTAAGGGGGTAATTCTTTCCAATGACCACAAGTATAAGGAGCATTCTCCCCACTGGCCATCCAACTAAGGTATCGTGAGTTTTATATATATAGTTTTTAGCGGGGGGTTCCCTGAAACCAGAAAGTTGTTTCAAGGGTTCCTCTTTGTTGAAAAGGTTGAAAATCCTGGTTTAAAGGGTAACTCCACTTTTGTGGGAAAAAAATAGCAAATGAAAAAAAAAATATATATAGCATATACAATTGCGACTCAAGCATATTGTAATTGAATGTTATTAAAAATTACCTTTCCTTTTCAATCTGAAGCTCTGTACTTTTCTGTAAAATGCAATGCAATATGGCTACCTGGAGGTGTTCTGTACACAGAATGTGTACAGAACGTCCCCCAGATATGTAATTTCCTGCTTGTGTGATTGGCTCACTGGTTTACCCAGCAGTCTTCATTTAGATTCAAATCAGATATCAGGCATCCCCTGCAACAAAAATGTTAGGACATCACATCTAAAAGGATGCAGACCCTGCACTTTTCCTCATTTGAGCCCTGCAGGTGCAGCAGCTGATTGATAATTATGAAACCACTCCCATTAGAGACACTTACCACATGGACACAGACAAACACAGAGATTTCTTCAGAATAACTAAAGGTAGGAATCTGCAACAAAGTTTGTTAAAATCCTTGCAATGTACATTGATCACCCAGAGGGAAGTGTTTTTTTTTTCTCAACAAAAGTGGAGTTACTCTTTAAGCTGCCTCCACAAAGCTCTAGCTGCATAAACATGGCACACATTCATACTGTATGGGCCACAGTGCCCCTGTGAGTGATCCCCAAACCATCCAATGGAGACATCAGTACTCTTACTTCCTAATGGGTCTCAAAGACAGGATTTGCAGGGAAATCTCCCTGGTGGAACACAGACAGCATAAAAAAAATAAACTGATAGGGGTGCAACCCTTTCCCTTTCTATCCAAACTGAAAAAATAGCTTACAGTTTAATGCCCCATACACACGGTTGGATATTCCGATGGAAAAAGTCCGATCGGATTATGTTTTCCGAAAATCGGATTGTATGTGGGCTCTAGTGGGCTTTTTCAATCGGAATTTCCGCCAGAAAAAATTTGAGAGCATGATCTAAAATTTTCCGACAACAAAATCCGATCTGACTTTTTCCGATCATGTGTAGAGAATTCCGACGCACAAAGTGCCACGCATGCTCAGAAGAAATTTGGAGACAAAAGCTATTGGCTACTGGCCTCTACATAGTCCCGTTGTACGTGTTGTATGTCACCTCGTTCGGAATGATCGGATTTTCCGACAACTTTGTCCGACTGTGTGTATGCAACACAAGTTTTGGACAAAATCCGTTGGAAAAAATCCGACGGATTTTGTGGTCGGAAAGTCCGACCGTGTGTACAAGGCATAAGTGTTATAAGGCCCTGGAAGTTTATTCATTCGGAAAGTAACACCACATCTTTTACTATGTATGATCATATCAATTTCCAGGCTGCAGATGGTAAAATACTATGTGTAGGTTCCCATTATTATATTTTTAAGGCACTTTGTGCCCTTTATTATTTCTGGGAAGACTTGCAGAGAGAAAGGCATATACATGTGCAATAGAGATCTTGTCACATTTGAACAACTTTTTTTTTTATCTTTCTAGTACCTGTAATGATTGATTCCCAGTGCACTTTCACTGTCCCAATGTTAAACTTGTACAGACACCCAATAAATTACCTGCCAACGGCCCTGCATTTTTCAGTTGAGATGACCAGCACATTTTACTACTTGTTTAAATGATCTGGGAAGACATTTTATAGTCGCTCAATTAATTTTAATTCATTTTACAAACAGGGAAGTAAAACTCCAATATGCCCTTCTTTCCTCCTTGACCCAAAATGAAATTACATAGAGATTTGCTTCCCAAGCTCTTCTCACACCGTTCTTTCCTGTATGAACAGAAATGACAAAATATCTAGTTTTATTCATAAAAATTAGATGTGGAATTATATATTTTTTCTGCCTTGAGAGAATGTATTTTAAATGTGGCTCGGATTGGCATCCTGACAGAGAAGAACCAGCTTAGTATTAAAATAATTAATATAACATTTGTTGTATAATGAGGGGCTATTTAAAATCAGCAGCACCACTTAGCCAAGAGCTCCAGGTCGTGATGTGGTTCATAAGTTCTTTAGAATGTGTTTCCATTTAGTGGTTTGCTTCAGGCTGCAGAGCCGACTGGAGTGAGGCCCGAGTCTTGCTAAAAAACTTTCTACAAACCATTTTCTCATTACCTTCTATGCACTAACAAATGATCACTAAATAGGTAATACACTTTATAGTTCATATTTTAACCACTTAAGGACCGAGCCTCTTTCTGAGATTTGTTTACAATTGAAAAAAAAATTTTTTGCTCGAAAATTACCATATATTATATATTTTTTTCTAACACCCTAGAGAATAGGATGGCGGTTGTTGCAATACTTTCTGTCACACCGTATTTGCGCAGCGGTCTTACAAGCGCACTTTTTTTGGAAAAAATACACTTTTTTGAATTAAAAAATAAGACAACAGTAAAGTTAGCCCAATTATTTTTTTATATTGTGAAAGATAATGTTACACCGAGTAGATTGATACCCAACATGTCACGCTTCAAAATTTTGCCCGCTCGTTTCATTTTTTAAATGTCGCCTATGGAGATTTTTAAGGGTAAAAGTTTGGCGACAAACTTTTACCCTTAAAAATCTCCATAGGCGACGTTTAAAAAATTCTACAGGTTGCATGTTTGAGTTACAGAGGAGGTCTAGAATTATTGCACTCGCTCTACTCGCTCAATGCCTCACATGTGTGGTTTGAACGCCGTTTTCATATGCGGGGGCTACTCACGTATGCGTTCACTTCTGCACGTGAGCTCGGCAGGACGGGGCGTGTTTAAAAAAAAAAATCTTATTTATTTTACCTTGTATTTTTTATTTTTACACTGTTCTTTAAAAAAAAAAAAGTGTCACTTTTATTCCTATTACAAGGAATGTAAACATCCCTTGAAATAGAAGAAAAGCATGACAGGACCTCCTAAATATGAGATCTGGAGTCAAAAAGACCTCAGATCTCATATTTACAATAAAATGCAATACAATTTTTTTTTTGTGTGTCTATTGGCATGCTTGACCATTCTTCCAGAAGCGCATTTGTGAGGTCAGGCACTGATGTTGGATGAGAAGGCCTGTCTTGCAGTCTCCACTCTAATTCATTCCAAAGGTGTTCTATCGGGTTGAGGTCAGAACTCTGAGCAGGCCAGTCAAGTTCCTCCACCCCAGGATAGCTGGAGGAACTCTAGAAGTGTGTAGTAATTGCTAGACTGCTTCCCAACCCTTAGCGTGCACCAGATTGTATGTAAGATTTGTATCTGCCTGTGTGGGGTCAGCCAGCTGGATTGGAGTGTCCAGGTAGTGCAGGCTGTGAATCAAAGCCTGTCTTGCTCAGTACAAGTTCCCCCTTATTCCCTTATTCCCTTATACCCCCAGTAACGGAACCACGCCGTGGGCATGCGTATTTGTGCCAGATTGATTTATACTCTAAACCTCTTGTAATTCGATGGGGGTAACTTAAAAAGTTAAAGCCCTGAATGGAGGGGGGGGGGGTATATTTGAGCACCCTTAATTAGGATATTAAATCTATAACTAGTCTTATGAAGGAAAAATTCCATTCTGTGAATGTTTCTGCTGATCTATACTGTCCCTTTCTAAAGTTTTCTAAATATATTAAGAAGATATTCCATTATAATTGCTAATTTAAACACACCAGTATAAGCCTTACAGGGAATTATTCAAGAATAATATATAGCAATGGCTTCATCCTAGATTTTTTAATAATTACATTTAATTAGGTCTTCAGTTAGCTATCTAAATAATAATTAGGTAGAGATGTTAAAGTTCAAGATCATTTTTTTTGGCTGACAAATAACTATAAGCAGTTGAAATATATTAATGTGTGCGTAATTAGTAAAGCAAAGAAACCGAATATAGCTACTTGGCCATACAGAAAGATAAAGACATTTTTTGAAAAAAAAAAAAAAAAGATAGAAAATCAAACTACTATAAAAGCATTCTCTGACCTGCAGTATTATGTACAGTATTCAAATGATATCCTTATCTGTAGTGATTACCTTTAAGATAGGGGTAAGAGAGCTGGGGGGGGGGGGCGCTATAATAATTCTGATTGTGACATCACAGATCTGTATTAATGACAACACAATATGCAGCATATGACATTATCTTTCTAGCTTCTACACATACAGTATATTATTAATATTGCACAGCTGGTAGAAGAACCTTAGCAAATGTATAGTTTATATTTACTAGAACCAGAACTATTTGTTCTATATCAATAAAAAGTTGTAATAACTTTTATATTATTAATATTATTATTATTTTTATTAATAATAAATAGTAATATTATTTGTTTATTTTTCAGAAAATAGCATTTTACGGAGTAAAATATTACTATAAAGGCATCTGTATAATTGCATATATCCCACACATTTTTGTGACAGTTTATTAGTGGGTTCTATAAAAGGCAATAATTTGAAGATATAATGTGGGATCTTAATTTTTGCCATGATAAAGAACTTTATGTTTGCTGAAAATATTTAAATATTAATTGTGCATAAAATATGATAACTGGTTTTGCAGCCAACACATCTCGGGTTCCCCAGAAAAGTAAGAAAAGTGAAGTTGTTTTTCTTTTCTTTCATAAAAACCCTAAAAAAAGAAAGACTGGAGTGACTATATTGTGTGAAATCATCTACCAATTACCATCCAACTCTTCAGTCTTATTTGAATCTGTATAGCACTTGAGGGTCACAGGTCACAGTGACCCTTATGTTCATCTCTTCAGATCTGTTGACAGCGGACATCTTTGACTTCAGACAAGAATTGGATTTGGCGAAAGGTCTATTATTGTTCTTACAGATGCATATTAGTCTTATTCTGTCTGCATCTTTTTTGTTTCTAGAACAAAAAAAGAGTTCTGTGCCAAGGGCTAAATCTTCTTTGTTTTTCTCTAAGGTACTTTTTAGAACTGGACTTAGATGCATAAGAAAGCATTAGAGATGAGATAATGCATGAGTCTGAAGTCGATCAATAACCAATGTAATTATATGTTTTAAACCTCCTGACTCATTTATTCCAAACTTAAAGATAAAATTACAACACAAATTTTAACTGCTTCCCACACGGCATAGCGGGTCAAGCATCATTCCGGGAGGACATTCCCTCTGGGGTGCTCAGTGGTACGATCTGTAGCCGCTGTGTCCACTGGACTGCAGTGATTAGCTCTGGGCCCATGTGATCACTGTGAACAACCACAGCGCTCATATTACCAGTAGTCAGCAAAAGTAGTCATTCATGATGCCAATGTTTACTACTGTGATCTCTGTGATTGGTCACAGCGATCTTGTGGCACAGGGCCAATCACATGGGCCCTGTACCATATGATAGCTGTGACCAATCACAGCAGTCACTGCAGTAAACAATGGCATAATTATTGATACAGAACACAGTTAGAAACAATTGCTTATACAGTAATCATGATTGTATAAGCAATTATAGTGTAAAAGAAAATCCTGGACCCCCCAGAGTAGTACAGTGTACACTGTTCTTGCGACAGTGAAAAAAAAATTATCAGTGACCCTTATCATCGCCACACCAGTCAAATTCTACCTATTTACCCCCACACCAGTCACAGTGTCCCTGATAACTGCCATACCAGTTCCAGTGTCCCTGATCACCACCACACCAGTGCTTGGTTGCCTCTGCCTGCTACCTGTACTAACCATAGCCTGTTTATTGTTCACTTTTCTGCCTGCTTCCTAGACCGATCCTTTGCCTGTTTACCGACCACATCTCTGCCTGCTACCTGAACTGACCCCTCTACACATCTGACTGACTATGCTCCTGCGAGACCTCAGTCCCAGCCATGTCCTGAGAACAACTGAGCTCCTGGAACCACAGGAACTCTTTTGTTCTTCCTTTCTTTAGCTTCCTGTACTACCTGGCCAATGAACATAGCATTCCTGGGGGCAGGCAGAAGGCAGGGCTTGCTTGGCTTTTAGGAACTGGGACTGCACTAAGCTATATTACCTGACCACTTGTATAGGGGGCGACCTTTAAAATAGTTTTAAAATAATTGGTTGATTTGTGTAATACACAAGATTCAAGTGTCCAATATATACTCAGTCCACAAAGTGAACAAAATCTCACAAATATGGTATTGCCAGTAGCAGTAGCAGAATGTGTTTTGAGTTGAAATGCTATGTATTCCCATGCTGTATGTGAGAAATATCTTATTCAATTGACAGCTTTGTGTAAAAAAGTTGTGAAAAAAAATGACATCTTCAAAAGACCTACCATGCTTCCAAAAACACCTTGGGTGTTTACTCTCCAAAATGTGGACATTTTGCAGATGTTTCTACTGTTCTGGTACTCTAGGGCCTCCAAAAATCTGATGGTCAGGAATATAAATGTGTAATTTATGCCCCTGCTCTTTCGATTTTGATCCTCTCTATGTGGGTAGGCTGTGAAAAAGTCTTATACATGTGGTATCAAGGCCACATTACAAGACCCCTCATATATACGGATTTGGGTTGTTTTAACCAAAGAAATGCATGAAGAAAGATCACAGCCTAACAAAAAAGAAAAATCTTTTTCTTGGTGCCTTGCTTTTTAGACCTGTTGTTGGGGTTATTTGGGCGCTCATTCAGAAAATTGGTTGGCTAGACTTCAACATCTCTAGTTTCTTAGATATGGTCAAGTTTATATAATTTTTAGTCTGTTTTCGAAAAGATCTTGCTGATCAACTTGTTCTTATGTTACCTAGTTTGTGTTTTTGCGTACAAGTTAGCAGAAATAATGATAGTGTTTACATACTTCCAACTGTAATTTTACATTGGAAACATTTGACTCTAAAGTGTAAATTATTAATTGTAATATAGTTATGATCATATAGGAGCTGTGTGTTTATTTCCACTCATAGCATTTTATTTTTGCAGATCGAGCACTCTAGAGGTTATGGCTACTCCACACTAGTGCATCCCAAAGTAATTTGCTATATGTATATCCAGATTTTTGATGGGTGGCCAGAGTGATAAGTGGTATATGGCATTTATGCTTAAATAATTTAGTGTAGCACTACCCTTACTTAAAGTGATTGTAAAAGTTTGTTGTTTTTTTTTTTTTTTAAATAACAAACATGTTATACTTACCTCCTCTGTGCAGTTGGTGCCCCCGCAAGTCAGCAGCTCCCTAAGGGTGCACCCAAGCTGAGTCACAGCTCCCTGTGTCCATTCAGACACGGAGCCCTGACCCAGCCCACCCCCTCTCTCCCCTGATTGACTGACTGACTTTGATTGAAAGCCGCGAGAGCCAATGTCGTCGCTGCTGTGTCTCAGGCAATCAGGAGGAGTGTCCCGGATGGCTGAGACACTCGTGGACATCGCTGGAGATAGATGGGGCTCAGGTAAGTAATTTGAGGGGGGGTGCTGGGGAGGCTGCTATACACAGAAGTTTTTTTTTTATCTTAATGAGATAAAGATAAAGATTAAAAAAACCTTCTGTCTTTACAACTCCTTTAAAAATGATTTTACATTTTATATATATATATATAGATATATATATATATATATATATATATAT
Source organism: Lithobates sylvaticus (assembly GCA_028564925.1). Lineage (NCBI taxonomy): Eukaryota > Metazoa > Chordata > Amphibia > Anura > Ranidae > Lithobates > Lithobates sylvaticus. The sequence goes on along the minus strand of CM053029.1, from coordinate 466,791,557 downwards.
ATATATATAGATATAGATATAGATATACACAGATACACTTGTGTACATATGTATACATTAAAATAAAATATAAAAATTTAATAATTAAACATAATATAATAATTAATTTCCTGTACTGTAAAAACCCGATATGCATCTCTTTAAAAAAAAAGTGTTTACCACTCAAGTACTGCTAATGACTAAAAGTGCATGTAAATGATGCCATTAAATCCAAAATCACAGTGCTGTAAAATGAAACAAATACAAGTGCATATGTGCATTAAAAATCAGTGTCTCAACAAATCACTACAATGGCAATTAAATCCACAATCTCAGTGCTGCCAAAAAAATTGTTTAACGTGCATAAAGTAAGATATAAAGTGTGTCCACAATCCCAGTGCTACAAATAATTATCTGTAACTACATGAGTCCAGAATTCCAGTGCTGAAAATCATCTACTGCAACCACTTGTTGTGTCTTAATACACTTGGTTTTTGCACTCCATATGTGCTACACTTCAGTTTCTGCATCCACTGTGCTCCACCATCAAATTAATTAATTGCTCACCTTATTCTTTGACCCATAAATCATAGGTCTCAATGCGCTTGTTACTCCTCTCACCTTCAAATTAATTCTCCTCCTCTGCTCCCCTAATAGGGTCCATACAGGAGTGGGTCATTTTGTTAGAGGAAGGAGAGGAATCAGGAGATTAAACAATAGCATGTGATTGGTGTGATGACCGACCATGGCAATCACATGATACTCAGTCCCTTGGATCGACTCGGTACATGGTCTCTGTATGCAGAGATGTCTAATTGTCAGCGATTAGCAGGTGGAACAGCCACCCAACAGCTATTTACTGTATCCAAAGCTGTTTAGAACTGGCACTGGATAGATAACATGCTGTTGATCTGCCATTTAAAGATGTACCCTGTTAGAAAATGAGTTAATGAGAAAGATAGAAAAGGTCAAGTCATAGTAACCAGAGAATTAATCTTTAGCATTAGTAAATGTGATCACCGTAATCTGAAATCAGGTTGGATGATATAAGTACTCCACTGTAAATATTACCATTGTTCCTTGTTCACTGACCGGCTGTCTGAGTGCTGGAACCTAATTATGAATGGCTATATGGGCTCTGCTTCAAGGAAAAAATATTTGTGCGAGAAACTATCATTGAGGAATACATAAGTGTTGCATGCTAGTTCTGGGGCAGGAATGGTTAGATTTAAAGGAAGCCTGTATGATACAACTATGAGTGTTGTCATTGCTGACTTGTTTTTTTAAGGGTGCAGGCATGGAGGCTGTTATCCTGATCCTGGCTTTAATGCTAAGAAGTAACTGACATGAAACCAGCATGCATTTCAGAAGGATCAGAATGAGAGCCACATTGTTTTCACCTTTAAAAACAAAGCCCCCATGTAAGCTTTCAGATTTCTGCATTATGTCTTTCCTTTTTTCTATTTTTCTACAGAGATTTATTTTAATTGCTCTAATATGTCAGTACCAACATAGCATTATGAAAACATAAACCACTTATAGTTTCAAAATGTTCAGATCAAATTTTACGCTTTAACCTCACCTGGTTATTTATTCAGCTAATAGATATGTGTTCTTAATCCCTTTATCCTCTTGTTTTGATGGGCAAGAACTTTCGATGGCGACAAGATGAAGAGTAAAATACATACACATCAGCAGCTCTCTAATCCATTCTGTCAATGTTTTTCACATTAATGTTCTTTGCAAACAAAGTTTGCGAACCTTACTCTATGATATCATCGTGGCCAGTGGTGCAGAGTTAATCAGAGTTCTCTCAAAGGATTTCAAATATACTAAACTCCAAATGCATGAGCAACATGATATCTCTTGTGAGTTTAAATTAAATTGATTCCTGCCCTTATAGGATAGGTGCTAATCTGCTATATAAGAGAAGGATTTGATGCAGTGGAAGAAGCAGACAAAACAGTTTCTTCTAAATGCCACTAAACAAGTGAAAGTCAACCCAGATAGTCTTTCATTTCAGTCCTCTTTTTTCCTTACCCAAGCTTATTTTCCTGACAACTTTAACTGAAGTCTGGGGTTATTAACCTATGCAGCTTAAACAGTTACTGCTATTGGAAAGTGCCAAATGCACATAAAAGCATGCACACAGGTTGGAGTTGATGGTCCTTTTAAAACGGAAGTAACCTCAGTGATACTTTGCTTTGTTCCAATGGTCCAACCCCTGCAAGGTCCTTCACCGGTGCCATCATCATCTCCCCAACTTCTTCCATGTCCCAATCTTCGGCCAACTTGGTTGGCTGATGTGGGATGACATCACTCCCACACATGTGCAGGAGTGTAGTCGTTCCTTGCACACAGGCGCTGTGCCAGAATGTAAACTGAGCTACAGAAGACTGTGAGCATGCAGTTTTTTTTTATTTTTTTGCAGAAAAGACATTGCATGCCTCTTCTGCAATTAAGAGCCAGCCTGCTCCCTGTTTTTTTAATATTGGAGTTTAGTTCTTTTTTAAATTATATAATCTTTATTATTTTTCTTCATACATAAAAAAAACAGAATACATACACACATTTAATTTCCATAAGCTCCTTTTCTCACGATTTGCTAAAAAATTACCTTTAACCTGTAGTTCTTTTATACCTCCCGGCTTTCTTTTATTGCTTCTAATATATTCCCTTCCTTTCCTTTTCCATTCCCCTTACCTTTATACTCTCCCTATCCCCTCTGTTTGCCAGTATGATGTTCTGTCCCATTTTAGTCTCTCTCCCCCTTATCCATTATATTGGGCATCCCTGCTTATCCATCCATGTTTTCCACATTTTTACAAATTCTTTCGTGTTTCCTCTCCTTGTGTATACCGTTCTTTCCCTCCATATTGTTTCTGTAATTAATCTCGTCCATTCTCCTGTCGTTGGGGGTTTTTCGGCCTGCCATCTTTGCGCTATTAGCTTTCTCGCCTGGAATAGACATCTCAACACTACTTTGGTTACGCAGGGGCCTCCTACTATTCCCTCATCCAGACCCAATATACACAGTCTGGGGTTCATTTCTAACCTCGCATCGTACACTGTATTCAGTGTATCGAGGATTTCTGACCAGTAACGAAACAATTTCGGACATTTCCATACCATATGTGCTAGGTCCCCAGTGTCTTGACACCTAGGGCACCTGGCGTCTTTTCTCCACCCGAAATCAAAGAGTCTCTTAGGAGTGTAATATGTCCTATGTAATAGCATCAGGTATGAGACCCTTTGTGCGGGCGAGACCGACACCATGTGTCCCTTCTCAAGTATTCTCAACCATTGTTCATCTGACAGGGTTCCGAATTCCTTTTCCCACTTCCTCCTGCTCTTGAGTCGTTCTGGGCTTTCTACGCTACCTTCGCATAGGTAAGGGTAAACTTCTGCTATGAATCCTTTAGTCTTGTCTTGGGAGCCTATTCTTTGATATACCGGAGAATTAACCCAGTTTGGTCCTTGTTGCGCAAATTGCCTATTTAAAGCGTGTCTAATTTGTAAATATTTATAGAAAGAATGTTTCGGTATGTCATAGTCTGTTCTTAGTGCTGTGAATGTCTTTAGTGTCTTTCCTTCGTATAGTTGAGCTAACTTAACTATCCCCTTTGTCTCCCACTCTTTAAACTTCCCCATCTTCTCCACTTCCTGCAGGTTCTTGTTATTCCAGAGGGGGGTGTGTTTTGTCATGCCCTCCAGCCCTTTTACTGTTTTTAATGCCTTCCAAACTTTTAACCCAAGCCTCACCGTGGGGGTTCTGTAACAGAATGAGTTTGCCTCTAGAACTTCTATTATTGATCTGTGCGGAGTTCCTGCAATCATTAGATCCTTATTACCTCCTCCAACCCCTCCTATATGTTGCAGTTGGGCGGCTAGGAAATAACTTCGTGGGTGTGGCACTGCCATCCCGCCCTTTCTTGTTCCTAGTTGCAGTGTTTGTAATCCTATCCTAGGCTGGCCTCCTTTCCATATAAGTTCTCTAAACAGCGTGTCAATTTTCCTGAACCATTTTTTATCTATCCATGTCGGGCAGTTATGCAACAGATATAAAAGCTGTGGCTGCCACAGCATCTTAATCAGATTACATCTCCCCGCCACCGATAGAGGAAGACGTCTCCAAATTGCGGTTTTGGATTTAAATTTAGCTAACAATGGTACAATGTTATCGTTGATGTAGTTATTGGGATTCTTCTTTATGTTTATACCTAAATATTTAATTTGTTCGACCACTTCCAGCTGTAAACTATCCGGTATCCTCTGGTTCCCTAAAGGGTCTATGGGCATTAGTGCAGATTTTTCCCAGTTTATAGTCAGCCCTGAAATTTTCCCGAAGTCTATGAGGATGTTCATCACCTGCCTGGGGGATTGCTCCGCATCCCCCAGGAAGAGGAGGACATCATCCGCATATAATGCAATTCTCTCTTCTCCCCCCCCTCTTCGGAACCCCTGCATGTTCGTATTCGATCTAATTACGCTGGCCAGCGGTTCCATTGCGAGAGCAAAAAGCAAGGGGGACAATGGGCACCCCTGTCTTGTCCCCCTCTCTAATTGAATTTTGTCGGAAAAATCGTTATTGACCCTGATTTTAGCACTGGGATCAGTATACAGGGTTTTAATCCATTCAATAAATGAGGGACCAAATCCAAATTCCCCTAAAACTCGCCATAAGTATCCCCATTCTAGACTGTCAAAAGCTTTGACCACATCTAGAGCCATAACCACCCTTGTCCCTGTGTTCTCTATTGGTATCTGCATATTTAGATACAGCCTCCTGATATTTATGCTGGTGGATCTGCAGGGGATAAATCCCGTTTGGTCCGGGTGTATGAGTCTAGAGATGATTTTGTTTAATCTAATTGCCATTACTTTCGCTAGTATTTTAGCATCCGCACAAAGCAGGGAAATGGGTCTGTATGACTTTGTCTCTAACGGATCCTTCCCCTCCTTATGCAAAACTATTATTGTTGCCTCCGTCATAGACTTTGGCAACTTCCCTTCCTCCTTCGCCCAGTTAAATACCTTAAGTAGCTCTGGTATTAGTACTTTCCCATATTGTTTGTAGGTTTCTACTGGAAGGCCATCTGGTCCTGGTGATTTCTGATTGGCCATTTCTTTCACCGCCAGTTGGATTTCCTCCAACGTTAGCGGTGCTTCCATGATCTCTCTTTCTTCATCTGTGAGAGCCGGGATATCGACGTTTCTGAAAAATGTGTCCATTTCCCCTTCCTCCGCCGTCCCACGCGATCTGTACAATTTATCATAATATAGTCTGAAAGTTTCTGTGATTACTGACTTTTTAGATGAAATTTCACCTTTCTCAGTTTTGATCACAGGGACGCTGGAGGGAGGGGAATTGGTTCTCACTAATTGTGCTAACATTTTCCCGACTTTCTCCCCCTCTCCATAAGCTACCTGTTTCTGGAACAACCTCTTATTCTCTGATTTCTTGATAACTGTATCTTTGTATTCCTGTTGTTTAATTAGCCATATACTTTGTGTATCCGGGTTTGGGTTATTAACATAGTCTCCCTCTGCTTTCATCAGCTCTCTCTTAATCCTACTCTCCCATTCCCTTGTAATCTTTTTAATTTTTGATACTGATTGAATAAGGATACCTCTTAAATACGCCTTCAGTGCGTCCCACATTATTCCTCTTGACACCGTCCCATTATTAAATTTTATAAATTCTTCCAATTTTAATAGCACCTCATTTGGATCCCCTATTATTTCGAACCAAACTGGATTCATTTTCCATACTACAGGAGATCTTTCCCCATCTAGATTTATTGATACGACCAGTAATGAGTGGTCAGATATTCCTCTAGGGTGGTATTCTATATCCCTTATGGTTTGGCATGCTTCTTCGTTTCCCAAGGCTAGGTCTATCCTTGAGAGCGTGGAATAGGAACTTGAGTAACATGAGAATTGCAGCACGTCTGGGTTCCGCACCCTCCACATGTCAAAGAGCCCTACTTCCTGTAAGAACCGGTGTAATCGACTCTCTTCTACCTTCTGGCCCGATACACCCACTGGGAGCCTGTCTAGTTTTCTGTTGATAACCTCATTGAAGTCCCCTACTGCTATAACCGGTACCCCAGCTTTATCTATTAAAAATTCCGATAGCCTATACATTACATCAAGCTTAAACGGAGGAGGAATGTAAATATTTGCTAGAACATATTCTCGATTTTCAATTACACAATGTAAAAAAATATACCGTCCATCTCTATCTATGCTGGTCTGCCGACAGGAAAACCCCAACTCTTTCCTTACCATCACAGCCACTCCTCTTGAATAAGAGGTGTGGACTGAGTGGAATTGGCATTGATATTTCTTGCTTTGATTTAATAACTTAGATTCTTGAGTTAGGTGCGTCTCCTGTAGGCAGATCAGACCTACCCCACTCCTCTCCAGGGTCTCTACCACTGCTGCTCTCTTTGCCGGTGTGCCCAACCCCCGTACATTCCAGGAGCCAATACTCAGTATCCTAGTCTGCATACTTTAACATAGGAGAAAAAAAAAAAGAAAATGGGAGAAAGATATATGCACGAAAAGAGAATACAACCCCCTAGGCGCTCTACCCCCCTGCCCTTGTTAAAGAGGAGGAAGCTGTAAGGGGGGGAAGAGTTCAAGTGCAGAAGCCATTTGGTCCCATCTTATACTTATACTATGATGCTCACCCATCCTACCGCTATATAGGACCCGGAAGAGAGAGAGAGAGAAAAAAAAAAAAAAAAAAAAAAAAAAAAAAAACCAGGAAAAATACTGGAGTATAAAAAGGCAAAGTAAAAGAACAAAGGAGCGATGAGAAGAGAGGGAAAGGTAACCCAACCTTTAATCAAAGGGAATACCCCGTGTGAACAGAAAAATCTTGCCCTTGTCTTAATATTCTCCTCTAAGTGAAAAAGTGCTAATCTTTTTTCTAAGTGTTTATCTGTCAATATTTTTAACATACCTCTTATTTCCGTGTTGATTAAATATTTTTCCCGTGTTTTAATTCGTTGACTCTTCACCCCCCCTCCCCCCTTATACCATTCTAGGTTATCCCTAAGGACTTCTTTTGTGACCGTTACCACACATCCCATACCTGCATACTCCCCCCCTCCCCCCCCCCCCTACATTTGAAATCCAATTCCCTCCCACCCTCCACCCTCCTCCCCACCCTCCCCCATCCTTACACACATCAACAAGTGTGTTCCAGCCACTACACCAACCCCCCCCCCACCCTTCCATTCTTCACTGTTGTGCTATATAACTCCTTCCACCCTCCAATCCATGTGCATATATTTCCCCTGCGACATCTCCCTTCTCATCCCTCTATATCCGTTCCTCTACCCTTAACCCCTCATCCCCCCGTTTTACTCATTAATTGATCCTTCCTGTCCTCCAACCATGTTGTCACGTTTGCTGGGGAGTCAAAAAAAAACGTCTCTCCCATTGCTACCACACGTAGCCTAGCTGGATACAATAAAGCATAGGTAACATCAAGTTTCTGAAGTCTGCGTTTAGTTTCTATGAAGTCTGCTCTGCGCCTCTGTAAGTCGGGCGAGAAATCAGGGTACAATGAGATTTTTGCTCCCTTGTAAAAAATACTCCCCATCTCTCTAGCCCTGCGGAGAAGTGTTACTTTGTCCTTGAAATTTAAGAATTTCATTAGTATAGATCTGGGATGCCCTCCTTGAGGTGGTGGTTTAAACGGGACTCTATGTGCCCTCTCAACTGAAAACTGTTGTGAAAAAGTTTCTCTTCCAAATGTTTCAATGAGCCAATTTTCCATAAATACTATTGGATCCGGGCCTTCGCTTTTTTCCGGGAGGCCTACCAGCCTCACATTGTCCCTTCGGAGTCTGTTCTCCATTTCGTCCAGTTTTCCTGCGAATTTATCCGCCTGTTCTTTTAGAGTTTTAACCTCTTGACTTATTGGGTACATGTCATCCTCGATTTGGCTAATTCTCCCTTCTGCTGCGGTAATTCTATCGGCAGTCTTCTCCAGCTCGTGGCGCATCAAGGACAATTCCTCTTTAATGTTTTTCATTTGATCGCATAGTACCCCTAGGGACTGTTTGCATGTGTTAACTGCCGCCAATACGTCCTTTAATGTCGGTTCTCCCTCAGCCAGTGGTGCCTGGGCTAAAGCCAAATCTGGTTTTCCTGGTGGTCCTACATTTTTGTTGGCTGTGCTTTTTACTCCTCCTGTAGTGGCCCCCATAGCAACTGTCTGATTATTTGTTTGCCCTTGACTCCTTCTATCATTTAATACTTTCGCCTGGATTTGCTGTCCCCCTTTAATTGGACTATGAGCTGGGGTATGGGCATACTTTTCCAACTTTGCTGCCGTTGCTGATGCCCCATTGGTTATTGAGGGCTGGGGCCCCTTATCCTTATCCTTAGCTGATCTTAATGATTGTGTCCCTACATTCTCCTGGGTGGCCTGTTCCTCCATTCTCCTCCTTGCTGACATGTTGCCGCCCCCGGGCCTCTCTGGAGTCCAACCCCGTCAGATAGCAGTTCTAAAATAGGTTTACAAAAAGCGGTCCTCTAGTGGCCCTTTAAGACACCAAAAAAAAAAAAGGAGAAGAGGGGCCGCCAATCTGGACAGAACAGAAGGGACAGTCTTATGTGTGAGTCACAGCCTTATGAACAAACCCGTACGGGCTTCCGGTAATGATTAAAGGAGAATATGTATATATGTATATGTGCGCAACACACAGAGCAGATCAGAGCTTATACTTGCAAAGGAGGAAAAGAAAGGAAAATAGGGAAGTTAACATTCCACTGGTTATACTTTACAGATTAAAGGTGGCACGAATGCGCCCGCCACAGCCTGTTTTTTTTTTTTTTTGGGTGAAAGGCCGCGGTTTATAGTATCGAGAAAGGGCTGCACACATATGCAAGAAATAACTGCTGGCGTTGCTATGAGCGTTCCTGTGAGTAGAGCAAAAAAAAAAAAGGGAAGGAGAAAACAAAAAAAAAGGGAAAACAACCACTTGTAAGCTTCTCAGCGCAGCCTGCGTTTTTAATGAGGAGGCAGTCCTCGTCTTGCGTTTTAGCAGCAGTCCTTTAATGCGTTTTTATGCCTTTTGGTGCGCGTATGTATTTTTGGCAGCGTTTCCCAATTTAAAGGCGGGCTCCGGGTACAATGCAGATACAGCACACATGGGCAAAAAAAAGGGGATCTGCCAAAAACAGCTGGGAAAAAAAAAAAAAAAAAAAAAAAAAACACATATACCCAGCGCAAATGTCTTTGTTTGCAAAAAAGAGGGGAAGGGTAGTCCTCCAGTTGGGATTCAGTGGGAACTGGCACAGTTGGATATTATATCTCACAGTTTACACCCCACAGCCGCACTCAGCCGCACACAAGGAAAAGAAGGGAAGCAATCCTCAAAAATTATGTCCTACAAAAGCCGAGTGTGTATGCACCTTATAGCGCAGTTTGTGTCTCTCACATTCCTCGGTTGCAAAAAAAAAAAAAACGAAGCCGCTGTGCACATTACAGTTTCGGTTTTCTGTCTCTTTTCCTCAGTCACACAGGGGAAAGAACACCAAGTCACAGATTGCAGTGAGGAGGGGTGGGGGGGTAGACTAGTAAATGTCTTCTCACCTCTCCTTGCCGTTTAAAGATGTTTTTCCAGGGCCGTCAGGGAGTCTTCTTGGGGTCCCCCCCCCTCCTCCGGTGTCCTGTCTTCTCTCCTTTTTTTTTTTTTCTCCGCTGTGTGTACCGTTCAGAGAGCCCGGCTTGTGAGTTCAAATCTCCCGCCGCTCTCCCTCTCTCCTCTCTCCCAGCGCAGACAGCGAGGCAGGAGACAGCGTGTGACGTCACCTTCGGCTGTCTCCGTAGACCCGCTGTAGTTCTGTTCCGGGTAGTTAGACTGACCTCGGGAGTCTCCGGCTGCCTGCAGTATACGATGTGCCGCTATGAGAAGGCAGGCTCGGAATTGGTAGCGTTATTCCATGGGACGGAGGGTGGAAGTGAGTATACACACGCACTCACATTCCTCACATTCCTCTCACATCACACCGCGCCTCATGTCCGGAGTTTAGTTCTACTTTTATGTTCCTTTATTGCACATAATGACTCAGAGGCTGTGCTCGGACAGAGAAGGAGAGCACTGGAGCTGAGCCGTCTGGAGCAGGGGGTCAAATAATTAAAATAGCCTGCACTGTACCCCTAGACATAACAAGCATTTCACTCTTGCAGTGTGTGTGGGGGGGGGGGCACTACAAGGATAGATGTATTTCTAATTCTTAGAGTTGGGCTTTAACTAATATAGAGCTGGATAATATTATAGCATAAATAAATACAAAGATGAGTTAATATTTCCTTTATAGAGGACACAAGATATTGAATGTAGGAAAGAGCTGTTTACATCTTTAGTCTTCAGTGCAAAGTCACATTTAAATTATAGGTTGTAAGGGAGGCAAAAAGTCAACAAGTAATAACAGACAGTGGACGTAGGATGCACGTATGACTGTTCTTGTCATTGACCCTTTCAGAAGGGTAAAAAAATGACTAGTTAGTACACTGGTAACAGCATGTGTGAATAGAGATGTGTGATGGGTGAAGCTTGCAAGACTGCGAGGACACTTTGTTAAAAGGAACTGACAGCACAAATGAATTCCTTCTATTCATTTTAGCCATTTCTAATCTATATGAGATTTATAATAATGCCAAAGCTCAGTTTTTGCAATAGGATGAATTTCACAGTAGGTTTACAGACAGATTGTTCAGTGGTCTAGTATTTTAGATAAATAACAATGGTGCTGTCTGAGTCTTCAGTCTCCATCATACTGCCCTGTTGCTTTGCTTTCTTGCTTTTCTCTTTTCAGGTTTTCTTTGTATAGAAGAAATATGATGCGTTGAGATTCAGCTGAATGTTTCTTCCCTGGATTTTATTGTTCTAAAGAGAAATATACATTTTTGTAGCTTATAAAGCCTTTGGAGCAGCAAAGATGTGTTTCTAAGCATGCTTTTGAACACTGAAATGGTTCTTTTTCAAACTCCATCTGAGATCTTTGCAAGAATTGACGTTTTATTGACTTGTGGAGGTGCATCTGTCTTCTCTAAGGCTCAGTGTGGTACTGTACTAAACACATACCAAAACAATATATTTTCCATTTGAGTTAGTGGACAGGATCCTGTATTACAAGCTGTTAGTGATGATCCTGGACTATAAGCTGTAAACCTTATGGGGACTCTTTGATCATCCTTGAAGAATACATTTACTTATATGATACATATGACAACCTATTGACATAATATATGGATTCCCCTTTTAAGCATATAGTAAATTGTCAGCTACATAATGTTTTCTATACCTTTTTGGAAAAAAATATGTAATGGACCTCAAGATGATGTTGTCAAGTTTTTTTGCATACTCAGAACTTTAGAGCATATGCTGAAATAGGTGCAAAGACCTTTCATTGTATACTAATAAGCACATGTCCACTACAAAAAACTGACATGTCTGTTATTTAGGAAAGTAGAGAACATTGCAGAAAATACACTAACTTTTACCAAACAGTCAACAATCATATTTCATTGTTTTGTCTACGCTAAACTTTTGGCATTTTATTGATTGCTGAGGGTTATTGTACTTCACTTATCAGCAATGCTTCTAGCGCTGCTTTGTTAAATTGCCTTCTATTGATCTTGGGGTGCTGTGTTCTCCTAGATGATTTTGTTTTCCTAAAACTAGTTTTTTTTTTTTTTGTTTTATTAGATTATGTCTCTCATCATTTTCCAATACCTCTGGTGTAATAACTCACGCTTGCTTCTGTCTGCTATTTTAGAATGGCCAAACACTATCCTGAAACCTTATCCTGACTGCTATCCACCTTATTTTATTTAGTTCTTTAATTGTCCAAAATCATAAGAACATAAAGTCAGTACATTAGGTATTGCACAGATCAAGGGAAAGGAGGCTTTGCAATGTTGTATAGTGAATGGTCTTTATAACTTTACATTGAAGGTTACTATCAGTGTCCTTTAATTTAGGCTTATGGTTCCCTTATTCATGTATGAAAAGGTGAGGAATCCTGTCTGAATCAAGTCTGAATCAAAGTAAGCATGAACTCACTTGTACAAAATGAAAAGCAGCAGGCTTTATTGAATTCTATTAATTTTAAATGACAAAAGTGCAAGAATAGATCTATCTTATATTTAAAATACATATTTCTGTAAAAGTTATTCCTGCCCGAAGAGTTTTAGCAACAGATTCCTCTCTGTCAATAGCCCCTCCTCACTTGAATGGTTAGCATTAAACTGGTTACTGAAAACAACTGTTCACTAATAGTATGAAAAGCAGAAAAATACAACCGATCATTCAGGTCAATTAGCCACAACATTTGGTTTTACGTAGGACAGAGCAGCCATGAAATTTAGATGGACCTGACTAATTGATGAAGTTAAGAGATGCTTAAAGTTGCTAAACTTTCAAAAGTTGACTATTTGTTGAACAATGGCAGGTCTATTCAGTAGGGTTATGCAAGGAGCAATGACAATTTGCAAAGCTCAGTGGCCCGTAGTAACCAATCTGATTTATGCTTATTGCAACTAGATCATGAAAGGATGAATTCCGTTTGCTATGTGGTCCTGAATGTTGCTCTTTCTCTCACTGAATAAACTTATGTCTCTGCAATAAATGTGACTTATTTATTATTATTGTATTTTTGTACTTATTAGAAACTGAAAGGACAATGGTGTCTGTATTTTATGAAACCTGAACTGTAATAAACTAGGTAATTATGTTTCTCAGTAAACACACATTGATAAAACAACGGCAATGTACAAAAATTACTGAATAACGATTATATATTTGCCATCTGTTCCTTCTTTGTAAGGATATTTCCCAATTCTTAGGGTATGCCCTCAGAATTAATTTTCACTAGTATTTTTACAAAATAAAGTAGGTAAAATATAATAAATAAATAAGTCAAGGTAGTACTGCATGCAACATGTTTTGTACTTCTTCAATGATTTTCATAGGTGAAAGAGTGTATCTACCATTTTATTATCTTTCTATATTGACTTTATTGGGTGTATTACATTTAATATTTACTTATTCTGCATCCATAGATACATACTCCACAAATGACTGAACTGAATTGCTTTGTTTACTTTGCATGCTGGTTTCAATATCTACTGTCATTAAGCATAACAAGGACACATTCATCAACGCATTTAAAGTACATGTAAACCCTCACCTTGTAAAACAACCCATTCAGTTTAAAATAGAAATGAAAGGCAAACATTTGTGTATACATATAAAAATAAAAAAATGACAAAAACGTTCTTTCTCATTTTTTTATAATTGATCACATACCCTCTGCTCTCAGCTTCATAAGAGCTAGGGGAGGAAAAATAGCAGCACACTAGTTATAGCAGGTAATGTATGAGCAGGCTGAGTTCCCAGAACAGCTATAGAACTTGCCTAGTGTGGTCAGTTCTTGATTGGACACCAGATAGACCAGACTGGCAGGAACACCAGGGATTTCACACAAAAGAAGCAATACAAAGGATGTTTTTTTAATACAAGTACATAGCACAGCAGGCACATACAGTGCCTTAAAAAAATATTCATACCCCTTACAATTTTCCACATTTTGTAATGTTTCAACCAAAAACCTAAATGTATTTTATTGGGATTTTATGTGATAGACCAACACAAAGTGACACATAAATAAGTGGAAGTAAAATGGTAAATCATTTTCAAAATTGTTTACAAATACATATCTGAAAAGTGTGGTGTGTATTTGTATTCAGCCTCCTTTACTCTGATACCCCTAACTAAAATCTAGTGCAACCAATTGCATTCAGAAGTCCCCTAATTAGTAAATAGAGTCCACCTGAGTGTAATTTAATCTCAGTATAAATGCAGCTGTTCTGTAAAACAGAGAGAACCTTAGGGAACAAACAGCCTCATGAAGGCCAAGGAACACACCAGACAGGTCAGGGATAAAGTTGTGAAGAAGTTTAAAGTAGGGTTAGGTTATAAAAAAATATCCCAAGCTTTGAACATCTCACATAGCACTGTTCAATTCATCATCCAAAAATGAAAAGAGTATGGCACAACTGAAAACCTACCAAGACATGGTCATCCACCTAAACTGACAGGCCCAGCAAGGAAAGCGTTAATCAGGGAAGCAGCCAAAAGGCCCATGGTACCTCTGCAGAAGCTGCAGAGATCCACAGCTCAGGTGGGAGAATCTGTCCACAGGACAACTATTAGCATTGCACTTCACAAATCTGGCCTTTATGGAAGAGTGGCAAGAAGAAAACCATTGTTAAAAGAAAGCCATAAGAAATCTTGTTTTCAGTTTGCGAGAAGCCATGTGAGGGACACAGCAAACATGTGGAAGAAGGTGCTCTGGTCATATGAGACCAAAATTTTACTTTTTGGCCTAAAAGCAAAATACTATGTGTGGTGGAAAACTAACACTGCACATCACCCTGAACACACCATGTGAATCATGGTGGTGGCAGCATCATGTTGTGGGGATGCTTTTTTTCAGCAAGGACAGGAAAGCTGGTCAGATTTGATGGGAAGATGGATGGAGCCAAATATAGGGCAATCTTAGAAGAAAACCTGTTAGAGTCTGCCAAATACTTGAGACTGGGGTTGAGGTTCACTTTCAAGCAGGACAACAACCCTAAACATACAGCCAGAACTTAAATGGAATGGTTTAGATCAAAGCATATTCATGTGTTAGAATGGCCCAGTCAAACTCCAGACCTAAATCCAATTGAGAATCTGTGGCAAGACTTGAAAATTGCTGTTCACAGACCCATCCAATCAAACAGAGCTTGAGCTATTTTGCAAGAAGAATGGGCAAAAATGTCACTCTCTCGATGTACAAAGCTGGTAGAGATATCCCTAAAAAGGCTTGTAGCTGTAATTGCAGTGAAAAGTGGTTCTACAAAGAATTGACTCAGGTGGCTGAATACAAATGCATGCCACACTTTTCACATATTTATTTGTAAAAATAATACAGACTTACATATTAAAGGAAGCCCTCCAGCCCTACACTGCCAGTGCTTGGGTGCTTGGGTGCTTCCATCTTCTCACAGTCTTGCTTCTGGGTTCACACTGTTCAGCTGATTAAATGACCAGGCCATGATTATGTCACTCCTGTGCATGAGCACGGGAGTCACTTCATCTAAGCACACAGCAGGTGCCGTAAGCCTCTGACCGTGGCTCTGTGTACATTACCACTGACAGGCAAGGGGAAGCATTTAAGACAGAGGAGACCATTAGGGTCTCTTCTGTCATAAAAACCTTGCCTGGAAGAATTGTTTAATACCTCTTTAAAAGAACAGTCTATGAAGTTTCTAGGATTGACTTTGGTCCAAGTAGCTCATTACGTACATGAGGATGGACACGTTGGGTAGGTTTCTTTGATATTTAGTAGTCTTTTCCCTGTTACTCCATTTTTTCAGCCAGCTCTAAACATTATTTGTGTGCAGAACATTATAACAGGTTTTGTCATTTTGAAAAGACAGCAATCATTCAGATATTTTGTGTATAGCTACATTCCAAGTCCCTAGAACCCACGGACAAGCTGATAAAGTTGAGGGACCAACCCAATTAAGTCAGCAAGATCAATTGCTGCCCATGGGTAAATGGAATAGGTTCTTGAGAACGTGTATCAAGAGCTTGACATGTGTGTCAGATCTATCAAGAATGTTTGTTAAACGTTCTTTCTCCAAGCATGATCCCCTGTTTCATAAGAAGGATTATTGCCTGTGTTTAGTTTGCAAAAGCTGTTCTACTTTAAAGTACGCATTAACACAATAACAAATACCTCTTATGATTTTTAACATGGTAATATAATTTCAAAAATAATTATCTGGTCATCCTGCCATTAGGGTCCATGTTTCTGTTACGGTGACAACTCTCCTGTATAGTCACCCTCTGACACAAGCTTCAGGTGGAGACTATATGCAGCCATTCCAATGCTCATTGCACAAGTACGTTCCATCAATGTCACCTTTAGAAAGGCCACCCTGAGCATTGACAAACAGCTACTACTGGAGTGTATGCATGCATACAGGCAGTAGCTTAGCTTCAAAGAGGCAGCAGGACACCAGCAACACTGAAATGCAAAAAAAAAAAAGTGATACAAATGTGAAAACAATGTTTTCTGAAATAAAAAGAATGACAATTCATAATAGAGTGCTTTTGCATATAAAATACCATCCAGTTAGTGTTTAGATATACTTTAAACTATGCTTACCTGATTTTACCACCTGCCTGCTAGGTTGAATGCAGACTATGGGGTTGCTTGGATAAAAAACATCAGCTTCTAACATAGGTGTTACTACAATTGTGGTTGCGATCCTGAGAGAAGGTTGCAAATCAAAACTCCTTGAGACAAGAGGTGACAGGATAGGCTTTACCCCAGATGTCACGGCAACCAACCGGCTTCCATTTTTTATTACCAAAAGCATTAAATGGTGCACATTACTTACTATTTTTCCATTTTACACAGAAGAATCAAAGTCTATAGATATACTGTTATAATTATATAGTACAATTAAATTACTACTAGTCTATAACACAACAATGTTATGAGGTGCGAGTGTTGTAACCAGAAACTGTTTAGAATGAAGACCATACATTACAAAGCTAAAGCCCTCGACAACTGCAAAACATCCTGGAAATTATTGATGCTTATTTTTAGGCTGCTAATCTGCTGAGGCAAATAATTAGTAATCTACTTAGTGCAGAGATATATTTACAGTTGTAGTCACTTGCATTTTACTTGGTCTTTGCTACTTGTCTTATTGATTATTAAGCTTTCCCATTGCATGGAGAAATTTTTCAAAGAAGCAAAGTGAACGCATACTCATTTACTTTGAATCATTAGAGTTCAACCTTCTATAGCAAAATAGAAGACCCTGACATACATTTCTAATGTGCCCTAAATATCTTCTTTTCATTCCTACATGCACATGGATAGACTTGTTAGATGATCGTTTGTTATATAATTGTGTTTTAAATGGTGCCATAGGACACATGCTTAATTTTTATTTTTTTTCATTATAGTGATGACTTCACTTTAAACATATGAATAAACCATAGCAATATATGACTGTATCTGCAATAAAAAAATAGAAATCTGGCACCAGAGCATCTTGAAGTAAAAATTGTTGACTTTATTTTAATCCATCAAGACATAAGAAGGGATCAATTCCTACAAAATATTGACTTGTTTCAGCTACCTGTATGGGTCTAATGCCCCATACACACGCTCAGATATTCTGACCACAAAATCCGTTGGATTTTTTCTGACGGATTTTGTCCGAAACTTGTGTTGCACACACACGGTCGGCCAAATTTGTCGGAAAATCCAATCGTTCCGAATGAGGTGACGTACAACACTTACGACGGGACTACGTAGAGCCCAGTAGCCAATAGCTTTTGTCTCCAAATTTCGGAGTATGCGTGGCACTTTGTGCGTCGGAATTCTCTACACACGATTGGAAAAAGTCCGATCGGATTTTGTTGTCAGAAAATTTTAGATCCTGCTCTCAAATTTTTTCCGACGGAAAAGAGCCCACACACGATCGGATTTTCCGACAACATAATCCGATCTGACTTTTTCCATCGGAATATCCGACCGTGTGTACAGCGCATTAGTCATTATGACTAAGGCCCATACAGGTGTAGGAATCTTTTATTGAATCTATGGACAGTATGTAGATTGTGTCTCTAGGCACAGGCTTCTGATCCTCACCTTTATTTGTGTGGGATTGGGATTGAAGCACTGCAACTCTTTTGTTTATATGACTGTAGCTACCTGAATATGTAAATCGCTCTATGTGGCCTCTGTAATACCTAACACAGAGTTTTTCAAACTAAAATCATGTGCCATGTTGAAATTCTTTAATTACACATAGACTGGCTAGGCCATACATTTGCTACATACAATCCTGCATCTCGGGCCCCTGAATTTTTTTGTGGAGCAGGCCTGCTGTGGAACTTGCAAGCTGCTTGTTCTGCATTGTATATATCTAATATGGATGTTTATTGTTAGATTTTTGGGGATTGATGAATGATGAATGTTTTTTTTATAGCATCTTGGTACCTATTCTTAAAATGCCACAATAGCACAATTCTTTTGTTTCAAATAAAACAATAATGTCCGTGTCAATATCTTCTTCGCACGTTTTGGAGTGGGAAGATAAACCTGAACAATATCATTTTCAGGGTGTTCAGTAAGTGTCAGAGGACTCATTAATCTTGATTACTTCCCCAATAGATAGCTTCACATATCATCTTTTATTCCGACCCATGCACATAGAGATAACAGACATCTGAAAGCCCATTGTGGGAGACTAAAAGAAAGCTGCTTCATAAATATAAATCTGACACAGCACAAGACAAATATTTAGAGTATGATAAAATATGACAAATATATATGACAAATATGAGGGAATGATGTATTGTGTTTAACATGGGGAATCATGCAGAAAGATCTCAGCTACCTGGTGCATCTTAATAAACTATGAACATCCGGTGTATATTAAAGTTTTATATACTTAAGTCATTAATTTTAATTGGAAGACATAAAATTGCATGTAATGAAATGTTCTGAATCTAAACAGTTTTTATATTTTTACAGACATCATGGGGAACTTTCAGGCTGGGTTCACACTATTGCCAATTGGATACGGGTTTCCCCGCATCCAATTCGCATAGCAGGAGATTGTGACCGGCTCTCGTAGGAGCCTGTTCACACATCTCCGCATCAGCTATGGTGGGAATTGCACAGGAGCCCTGTACGTCTTTTGGTCCATTTCAAGTCCGAATTCAGCCCAAAATTTGGGCTGAAATCGGACCTGAAACAGTAAATGGAGACGCACCGGACTCCTGCTGTGAGCCGCTACGATCTCTAGTGTGAACCCAGCCTTAAACCTTTTATCACTTTTTTTTGCATATGTAGTAACTTAAGGCTTCATGAATGTATAAAGTAAGTAAAAATTCAGATAAAGTCAAATAAAAGTCAAAAGGAATCCAGATTCAATTTTTAAAGAGAACCTGTATCAGACTATGTACATTAAAGTATTTACATATTCTAAACAAGCAGAAAAAGAGCTGTAAACTGAGCCATCATTCACCTCTGTAGCAGTATGTAAAGTCAAAGGGGCTATCAGGGCATCCAGATCTACATACTAATAATAAATTACTGGCTAAAATATTGAATTCAGAGAGCCAGATTGACAGCCAGGTAACTAGAATTTTCAGCCTTTCAGTAAGCAAAAGTTTTCTTTACCATAAGTTTCTGTCATGTGCTAGAAAGTGCTGTTTATTGATCTAGCCATTCATTTACAGCTGAAGCTAAGTCTACTGCAGAGCATTGTGCTTCATAGCATTTAACCCTATCAATTATTCATACTTGTACTTATCAGAAGTGCCACATTTAATCCATAGCTATAGTGCATTTTACTATGCATCTAACTTGACACCATGAAAGGTTATTAAGTGATATATAATTAAAGGGGTTCCATGGTCACAGCATGTGCTTTCATTTTATAACATCAGCATTGTAATAGCAATACAAGCACTAGTTATTTTTGACAATCCAAAATAAGTTTTAAAAATCTCCTTTCGAGTTGTGAGTTCTGCCTGTCTGCTGGCCATCTCTTTCCACAAGTTGATTCCCTGCAAGCTCTGCAGCCTCTTTTCTGCTGTTTACTTCCAATTTCGAAGGACTACATTTCCCATGGTACCTTGTTGCCTGCAAGCAGTTATTCCTGTACTAACTCCGCCTCCTGAAACTCCTCCTCTCAGCACCTCTGTAGCTCAGACCGCAGGCTCTGTTAAATCTGTGACAGTAGTGCCTACTCACAGGTCATAATGCATATATGTGTCACAATGCAAGAAGGCAAATGTGTGGGGATTGTCACAAAAAAAAGTTTACTATAGTCAAGATCCTTCAGATTATTAGGAGCAGGCTAGAAATAATTGAAATAGAATGTGTAAATATATGTATGATTTTACATTTTTACCATAGACGCACTTTAAACAGGTATACTTAAAGTGATATTACATTTTTTTTTTAAATAACAAACATGGTGTGCTTACCTTCTCCTGGCCCCTCCCTCCTGCTAAGTGCCCCCAGAATAAGCAGCTTGCAATGAGGGCACCCAAGCAGGCATGCTCCCGAGCCTCTGCTCTGCCTTTCAATTTAGACATGGAGCCGTGACTCGGCCAACCTCACTCCCGCTCTCTTCCCATTGGCTGCTTAGCTGTGATTGATGCCAATGGCTCCTGCTGCTGTCCTAGGTAATGAGGAGAAAGAGTCCTCGAGAGCCAATGCTTTTGTGCATATCATTAGATCGAGAGGAAGCTCAGGTATTAGGGGGGGGGGGGGGGGGGGCTGAGGGAACTGCTGCACACAGAAAGTTTTTTACCTTCATACATAGAATGCATTAAGGTAAGAAAACCTTCAACTTTTAGAACCACTTTAAGAATGCAAGATTTTCTAACTCAAGACTTATGGGGGGTTATTTACGAATGGAAAATCCACTTTGGAAGTGCAGTCGCTGTAGATCTGAGGGGAAGATCTGAAATGAGGGGAAGCTCTGCTGATTTTATCATCCAATCATGTGCAAGCTAAAATGCTGTTTTTTTTTTCTTGCATGTACCCCACAGATCTACAGCGACTGAACTTCCAAGTGCACTTGTAGTGCAAAGTGGATTTGCCTTTCGTAAATAACCCCCATGGTGTCCATACATGCTTTAATAAATGATAGATCTATTTTCCAAATGGTCTCTTTTGATAGGATTAATTAATCTATAGTCATCAGCCCATTCGATCGCTATGTCACACAAAAGGAAGTGGATTTTGTTTGGTAGTTGAGGAAAGAGTATCGATTGTTTTACATCAATTGGCAGCATTGCGATACTTTGTTCATGAATATGATAACATTTCCATCTATCAGATTATGAGATTACATGGTGGAAACAGAGAGGTGAGGAATATGATCAAATCTCCATTTCTACCATGTAATCTCATAATCTATTCAATCAAAATATGTTTGTATTCAAGAACAAAGTATCTCAGTGCTACCAATTGATGCAAAGCGATCGGTAATATGTTACCCTGTCCAATCAACTCAGTTTGGCCGAATCTGATCGAACTTTAATTTTAATTAATTGTAAGGAAAGGTACGACTATTTGATTGTTTGCAGATTGTTTTGACACATTGATCGGATAAATAGTATACAGCGTGTATGACCAACAAATCATTTTCCGAGGTTCCCGTAATCAGTTTTATCATAGAGAAGGCCCTTATAGCCTAAAACATTGGATCTTTTCCAATGGAACTCTGGAGACTCGATCAAAGGTACCATTTGTAGAATGCTTAATCTTCTCACAGCAGTGTCCTGTTAAGTGATGAAACAGCATTTTCAGCAATAGCAGCTCGGGAAAAAAAAATATATCACAGAAAACTCAGGTTATTACTAAATGAAAGTTGAAGTGAAAATGGAGCAAAAAAAAAAAACATCAAATAATTAAATACTTCACCAAAAATAAGTAAGTGGGGGACAATGTAATTTTCTCCACAGTTGTTGCCGCTTGTGTGGTTGATTATGAACAAGCACCATTAGTATGGTTATTTTATGTGCCAGACTGTGCTGTTGGCAGTGAATGGCATTAGCAGTAATTTCTTAATCTGTCAGGGAATTAACGTGCCATTGCCAATAGATGCAAAGTGATATGCAGTCACTTGTAATTGTCCTTCAGTTGCTATGCATCAATTGTATGTGGGAAATGCTGCATTGGGAATGGCAAACTGACTTTGAAAGCCTGTTATGGTCACTGTCAGTCACTCAAATGAAATCTGCCTCTCTGTTGCCATTTTATTCTTCCACAAAGTGTTGATTAAAATATATCACAACTATTTTGCTCTTTCAGGCTGAGATAATGTGTGAATCCCAAAGAAAAATCCACACCTCTGTGTGGTTGAAAAAGAAAAGCAGGTGTTTTTTTTTTTTTTATTATTTCATGTACAAATTTGCTTTTTTTAACCTTGTGCCCTGAAGGCTTCAACACATTTCATACCTTGCTCCTGCTCTGAACACTATTTCATGTACTGGCTCATCAAACATATTGCGACTTCTACTGCAGGGGAGTTCACAATATGTTTTTTTTCTTCTCTGAAAGTCATTTTTTTTTTTTTTTCATAATTAAGTATTAATTGTATCTGACAAAAGGTGACGGACGATTTTGTGCTTTTTGCATGTTAACGCATACGACTTTAGGATGTCAAATCCACAGTGAATTTGAATTCCAGTTAGTGAAAAGCCAAGATTTTATAAAAATATTAATAAAATTCACACTCAGATAATAGGTGCAGCTTTCTTTTTTATTATTAGATTACAGAACAAAGGAAGCAGCTATTACCTTTGCAAAAGGCTGGAGAAAAGTAGGGGTGCTGTGCATATTACCCAATCATGTGTTAGCTGTGAATCCTCTATTGCAGGGGAAAACGTTTTAAACAATAGGGCCAGTTTACTGTCCTTCGGGCTTTAGGGGGGCTTGACTATGGCCAGTGTGAGTAGACAATGCCCCGGCATCAGTAAACACAGTCCCGTTATCGGTTTTAACATAAGGAATAGTGCCCAATCAATGCCCAGACAAGTTTGGCTCAACATGAGCAAATGTTTAGGTTCATTGAACTATTATGAATGGATGAGTGTTTTTATGTAACTGTACCGCTGTATTTTATTTTGTATAAAAACCAGGGCTTTTTTTCAGGGGGAACTTGGTGGAACTCAGTTCCACCACCTCTGGTTCAGACCCTTGGGGGGGCTGCTCACCACAATCACTTGTAAACACAGAAGTCCGGTTTCTGTGTTTACAAGTGACAGCTCTGCACTCTGTGTGTAACCCCTCTGAACTCTGCGCTCTGTATGTAATGCAATCCTGTTATTTAATGCCCCTTTAAGACCCTCCCACTGTTTGTAAAATTTGACTGACCACACCCACTATTTGATGTGATTTGGAGGGTGTGTGTGGGTGGAGGGTTTTGTGGGGTCGTGGTTGAGTTACAGCACCTATTGTTTGAGAAAAAAAGCCCTGATAAAAACTATATATTCATACAAGTGTATCATAGTATATTGTGTCCTGTATCACAGATTGACACTTTTTACAACGTGATGTGTAATTAATAAATAATTCTATGAATGATATGAATAAGGAATCCATTCAGTGACATGCCTCATACAAAGTCCCATTCCTTTCTCTTTTCTGTTGTTTAACCACTTCAATACAGGGCACTTAAACACCTTCCTGCCCAGACCAATTTTGAGCTTTCAGCGCTCTCACACTTTGAATGACAATTGCGCGGTCATGCAACACTGTACCCAAATGAAATTTTTATCATTTTTTCCCCACAAATAGAGCTTTCTTTTGGTGGTATTTGATCACCTCTGCGGTTTTTATTTTTTGCTAAACAAATAAAAAAAGACCGAAAATTTTGAAAAAAAAATGTTTTCTTTTTGTTTCAGTTTCAAAACTTTGTAAATTAGTAAGTTTTCTCCTTCACTGATGGGCACTGATAGGTCTGCACTGATGGGCACTGATAAGGCGGCACCGATGGGCACCGATGAAGTGGCACTGAGGTGGCATTGATGGGCACTGATAGGCGGCACTGATAGGCGGCACTGATGGGCGGCACGGGTGGGCACTGATGGGCGACATGGATGGGCACTGATGGCTGGCACAGATTGGCACGGATAGGCGGCACGGATTGGCACGGATAGGCGGCACGGATGGGCATTGATAGGCGGCACGGATGGGCACTGATAGGCGGCACGGATGGGCACTGATAGGCGGCACGGATGGGCACTGATAGGCGGCATGAATGGACACTGATAGGTGGCATGGATAGGCACTGATAGGCGGCATTGTTTTTTACTGATGGATGCCAATCAGTGCCAAACAATAATGCATGCCAATCAGTGATGCCCATTGTGGGCACTGATTGGCATCCATTGTGGGCACTGATTGGCATCCATTGGGGGCACTGTGTGTCATCCCTGGTGGTCTAGGGTGGCATACCTTTTGATGGGCATCCCTGGTGGTCTGGTGGCGTCCCTGGTGGTCCAGTGTGGGCATCCTCGGGGGGGCTGCGCTGATCGATCAGCACAGACCCCCCCCTGTCAGAGGAGCAGCCGATCGGCTCTCCTCTACTCGCGTCTGACAGACGCGAGTGAGGAAAAGCCGATTACCGGCTTTTCCTATTTACACTGTGATCAGCCGTGATTGGACACGGCTGATCACGTGGTAAAGAGTCTCCGTCGGAGACTCTTTACCAAGATCGTAGTTGCGGGGTGTCAGACTGACACCCGCAACAACGATCGCCGCGATGCACGCCCCCGGGGGGGCGCGCAGCGGCTCAAAATCCTGAGGACGTCATATGACGTCCTGTCAGGATTTTACAACCACTTTGCCGACGTCATTTGACAATGGACGGGCGGCAAGTGGTTAATACACATTCAGTGATGAAGGATTGCCACTGCTATAATCAGGTTGTGTCAGGTTGCATACAGTATAGTGCTCCATTGATGGTGTCAGTGGGAGGAATGATGCCCCATCATTGATCTTAGTAGGATGAACAGTGCCCCATCAATAGTGTGGAATAGTGCCCCATCACTGGTCTTAGTAGGAGGAACAGTGCCCTATCGATAGTGTCAGTGGGAGGAATAGTGCCCCATTATTGGTCTTAGTAGGGGGAACGGTGCACCTATCGATGGTGTCAGTGGGAGGAATAATGCCCCATCATTGGTTTTAGTAGGAGGAACAGTTCCCCATTGATGGTGTCAGCGGGAGGAATGATGCCCCGTCATTGGTCTTAGTAGGGGGAACGGTGCTCCATCAATGGTGTCAGCGGGAGAAATGATGCCCCGTCATTGGTCTTAGTAGGAGGAATAGTGCCCCATCGATGGTGTCAGTGGAGGAATAGTGCACCATTGATGGCATCAGTGGGAAAAATGGTGCCTCAGCATTCATGTCAGTTGGAGGAATAGTGACCCAAGGGCTGAATAGAAGCAAGTAAAGGGCCACATCTGGTCCCTGTGCCACCGGTTTGGGGACAACTGCTCTATTGGGTCTATTTTATTTTCCACTAGAATTTCCATCCTTTCTTGGTAACAAGGATAGGAGATGAAAATTCTCCCAACATTTGATAGTAGAAGTAACATGTCTTATCCAGCACATAGCTTTCCTACATAGATTCACATAGGAAAGCCCTATTTTTATAAAGCCCCAATGAAGGGAAAGTTTTTTCTCTGACCCCAAAAAGCATTGGATATTTTTTATTGTAAACCAATAAATTCATTTGGACTCTTTTATCATTTGGTCTGACGCTCCCTTCATTGATGCACATTTCCCCCAACAGGAACAGTGACTGCAGCAAAAACTGTTTTGTATCAGAATAGGGAAAATTTAGAACCTTCCTCAGGTGTTGATTGCTGTATGTATCTTTCTGTCATGGTGATATTTGTTGTCCTCATTTCTTGTCTTGGTGTCACTGAAGCAGGAAATTAGGAAACATCTCACTAATGGAGTCATAAACAGCCTTGCCTAACAAATTACCATTATTCTGTAAAAAATAATTCTGACTTAGCAGGGGGGACAATAAACCTCTGCAGAGAGACCACTGCTTCCACACACAGACCATGCAGCATGATGGCAAGTTATTTCTTCCAGCTGATGCTGTTTTCTAAAAAAAATTAACTGTAAGACTTTGAGCACCTTTTGTTTTAATGCACCCAATATATATTTAGCTGATTTAAACCTAAAGTTCAATTGGAATTTAAGTGACTCTTTCGCAAGTGCATCATGATCAGGATGGTAGAACAGATTAAAACAACATAGAAATTACTTTTAAATGCATGCTGCCATTACCAAGTACTTAGCTGTGGAATCCAACAGATTTAGCTAACCCCCCCACCCCCACTTCAATTTCTAAGAAGAAGGCTGCAAATTTTACAAGCTTTCAACATCGACTGCATCAGAAAGACAATTATTTGAAATGGCCATGGCTACAGATAATGCACTATTACAATAAACTATTGATTCAGGCATTGACAAATTCAGGGGGAGTATGACTGTCACTTGTTACTGAATTTATTGAACCCCTATTATTATTATTATACAGGATTTATATAGCGCTAACAGTTTGCGCAGCACTTTACAACATGAGGCTAGACAGTACAGTTACATTACAATTCAATACAGGATGAATCAGAGGGCCCTGCTCATTAGAGCTTACAATCTAAAAGCCTAAAACCAAAAATGTTATACATCGCAGCTTACATGGCTTCATCAGTTTTCTTTTCTTTGGCTTTCCCCCCCTCTGTTTTCACCTATTGATCTGGCCAGTAACACAACTCCTGTATTTACATTACTGAGGTACAATCAGCTGCACCTCAGAGACACGGACGTTTAGGAGAAAACCACCCCCGAATTTTGCTGCAGGATTACTATCATGCTTGTGTTTATGCTCCCTTTGTGAGTAGTTTCACTTTTGACTAGAAAAGTTTTTAGTACTATTACACAGTTACATAGTTAGTCTGGTTGCAAAAAAGACAGTCAGTTCAACTACTAGAAGGGGAAAAAAAAGTTATCCTACAATACAAAACAATCCTATATGCACAATCCTATACTCACAGTTAATCCGAGGGAAGGCATAGAAAACCCAATAAAGCCTGATACAATTCCTTCCCAATCCCGCATAAAGCAATTGGATATTCCCTGGATCACAAGCTCCTACTGTGAAGAAGCCTTTCTGTATTTGGAGGATAAATCTATTTTCCTTCAGATGTAAAGCGTGCCCCCTTGTCCTTTGTGATGACCTTAAAGTGAATAGCTTAACACCAAGTTCACTATATGGAACACTTATGTATTTATACATGTTGATCATATCCTCCCATAACCACTTAAGGACCGGAAGGATTTGCCGCTTAATGACCGGGCCATTTTTTCGCAATACGGCACTGCGTCGCTTTAACTGACAATTGCGCGGTCGTACAATGATGTACCCAAACAAAATTGACATATTTTTTCCCCCACAAATAGAGCTTTTTTGGTGGTATTTGATCACCTCTGCGTTTTAAAAAAAAATATATATATTTTTTACTTTTTTTCTATTATAAATATCCCCCCCACAAGAAAAAGGTAAAAAAACGAATTTCTTCATCAGGTTAGGCCAATATGTATTCTTCTACATATTTTTGGTAAAAAAAATTGCAATAAGTGTATATTGATTGGTTTGTGCAAGAGTTATAGCATATACTAAATAGGGAATAGATTTATGGCATATTTATGGCATTTTTATTATTTATTTATTTTTTACTAGTAATGGCAGCAATATGTGACATTGCGGCAGACAGATTGGACACTTTTGACACTTTTTTCAGACCATTGACATTTATACAGCGATCAGTGCTATAAAAATACACTGATTACTGTGTAAATGTCTCTGGCAGGGAAGGGGTTAACACTAGGGGCACTCAAGGGGTTAAGTGTGTTCCCTAGGTGTATTTCTAATTGTGAGGGGATGGGACTGACTAGAGGAGGAGAAAGATCGCTGTTCCTACTTAGTAGAAACAGACGATTTGTCTCTCCTCCCCTGTCAGAGCTGAGATTTGTGTGTTTACATAAACAAATCTCCTTTCTGCCTCTCGTGCCTGTGATTGTGGGTGGCCGACAGACATCGCGCCCACCGGCCACGCGCATCGGTTCCCCCACCGTACGCGCACCTCCAGCGGTGCGTGCACACCTGCTATGGCTCTTATAGGAGCCACCGTAGAGTTATGGCGCTTCGTGGGAACGTGCCAACCTGCGGCTGCATAGTGACGGCAGCTGGTCGGCAAATGGTTAATCTCCTCTTCTCAAGAGAGAATAAATTCAGTTCAGCTAATCCTACCAAATAGCTGAGCTCCTCCATGCCTCTTATCAGTTTGGTTGCTATTTTCTGCACTTTCTCCAGTTCCCCAATATCCTTTTTGTGAACTGGTGCCCAAAACTTAACTGTCTATTCCAGATAAGGTCTTACTAATGATTTTTACAGGGACAACATTATATCTATCTCTCTGAAGTCTTTACCTCTTTTAATACAACAAAGAATTTTGCTCACTTTGAAAAATGCAGCTTGGCATTGCATGTTATTATTAAACCTATGATCTACCAGAACAAAAAAGAGTACCCCCTAAGTGGGACTTTGAAAGACCACCAACACTAATGTAGTATAGAATTAATTTTTTAAAACTGAATGATAATAGATCAAACAATATGATCAATAGTAAAAAGACATGTAAAGTCTACACAATATGTACAAAAAACAAAAACAAAAATTGTGACATAAAATATGAATTGACATACTTTCTGATGGGTGATGTACCCTGATACCCATTGGGTATAATAATAATAATATGTCCACAGCCACTCCTTTGTCGAAGGTCTTGATTAACTCCTCATGAGAAAGAAATCAGATTTGTTTGACAACTTCTGTCTTTCATGAATCCATGCTGTCTGTTGCTTAAAATATTTTTTTCTTGCAAGAACTCATCTATGTGGTCTTTTATTAAACTCTCAAGCATCTTCCCGACTATAGAAGTTAAACTAACAGGTATATAATTACTTGGTAAAGACTTTGATCCTTTTTTAAATATAGGCACCACATTTGCCTTATGCCAATTCAGTGATACTATGCCAGTCATTAAAAATTCCCTAAAAATTAGAAACAATGGCATTGAAATGACAAAGCTCAATTCATTTAGGACATGTGGGTGTATGCCATCTAGTCCAGGTGCCTTATTCACCTTTATCTAAAAATTTCTGGACCATATCATTTTTGAGCCATAGGGGTTCATTTGGGCTATGTCAATATCACCCCCATTATGGACATAAGCTTCCTTATGTTCCTTTGTATACACAGAACTGAAGAAGGTATTTCATAAATGTGCCTTCTCTTTCTCCTCAGTCACCCACTTCAGATTATTTTGTAAAGGGCCTACTTGATCAGACCTGGTCTTTTTACTATTAATTATATTATTATATAAAACCTTTTAGTTTTTTATAAAATATGTTTTTAAATATATATTTTTTCCCTAAATAGACTTTAAAGAGGTAATTTGCTGAAAGTAAATAACTGATATTCCAATCTTTTAAAAGTTTGTTTAAGAATATAGCTAATTTTTAATATGTGTCACCTATATATTCCATGACCTCATAGGCAGAGTTGCCCCTCCTCAATACTGTGCAGTGTTACATGACCAGATGGAGCGAAGGAAGTGACAGAATGCCAAATAACATAGAGAACTGATCGGTTCCTAGGCAACAGCACAAAAGATATGTAGTAATATGTTGCTGGTGAAGAGACAAGGGAGCATAAGAATTACACATACAAAGCTATGTGGCTGACATGTTGTCTTCTTGGCTGTTTTATCACCTGTGAATACTGGAACAAAAATAGCATAATATAGCAGTCAGCAACTCTTGCCTGGATATGGTCCTTACTGGTATGGGCTCAAACACATTGAATCACTTTGAGCTGTAAACCTGAAATGATTAGATTATATAAGATGCACTTTGTATTTTCAATGAGTTGACAGGCAGTAGCTAATATTAGGAAAGCTGTGCATCATAAACCTTTTTGCATTCCCATGTATCAGCACTTTCAGTCTGTATATTTTCTTATGTGGTTATGCATTTAGGCATTGTTCCCCAGTTAACAGGAGTTGCATGTTGCCAACCTTGGCCCAGGTGAAGCCTAAAACATGCAGGGTTACATAGCTCCCAACTGTCCCTGATTTGGAGGGACTGTCCCTGATTTGGAGCAATGTCCCTCTGTCCCTCATTCCACCTCATTTGTCCCTCATTTTGGTTTGATCTATATAGATGTATATTAAATGCACTTTTTATCTTTTAAAAAGCATTTTCCAGTGCTAAACCTTTCATCCAAATTCTAAATTGCTACATTTGTACATTTTAAAAGCCATTATAAAGGAATAGTAGTGGTAAAAAAAGTCCTTGTGGATTTAATTAATCTTTTTCTTTTGGTTAATTGTCCTTTAGGGGGTGTGGGAGGGGGCGTGTCCTATGCCTATACATTTGTTAGTAGGTGTCCCTCATTCCCATCTCAAAATGTTGGGAGGTATGAGGTTGCCCACAAGATTATTACTGCTAACAGGAGTTCACAAAGACCTGCTTCAATTATAAGGACTGAAACTGAATGCATTCTGGAGCTACTCTGTCCTATCCATCCATTCTGCTAGTTATTAAAACTACAAGCATTTAAAATAAGTTTGAAGTCACTGACACATGTCTTTTTGCTCAAAACTCTGAAGGACTCACAAAGTATTAGGCCATTGGTAAAGTTTTACTATAGGTAAAGATGGCGACCTTTTGTGTCACTGAATCTTGATACATCTAGAGTCACAGAAAAACACAGAAAAACAACACTCCACCCCAGTTAATCTGGGTATTTAGGCATTGTATCCCTGTGCTGGTTAAAGATCCTCAAGAGTGTAATGTTATTACAGCATTTTTGGATTCAATTTGATGACATAATTTGGAATCAACACATGCCAAGTATGATGTACATAACACAATACTGGAAATCATGCCCAGCTCAAAAAAAAAAAAAATAGGAAGGAACATTACTACATTATAGTGTATGTGTAACATTATTTATTCTTTTCATAGGAATAAAAAAAGAAAAGAAACTAACCAATAAGCGAGTAGTTAGACCCCTTGCACACTGAGGCACTTTACAGGTGGTACAGCGCTAAAAACAGTGCCTGTAAAATGCCTCTTCTGTCTCTCCAGTGTGAAAGCCCGAGGGCTTTCACACTGGAGCGTTGGTAAAAAATGCCCTGCAAGCAGCATCTTTGGAGCAGTGAACACCGCTCCTTCACCGCTCCTGCCCATTGAACTAAATAGGCACTGCTACAGAACTGCCGTTTTAACCCTTTTCGGACACTAGTGGGGGTTAAAACTGCCCACTAGTGGCTGAAAACCCCTGCAAAAACGACGGTAAAGCACCACTAAAAATAGCGGCGCTTTACAGCCGACGCCCCAGTGTGAAAGGGGACTTAAATATAGATTTCCCACAATTCTTTATGAATATATTTTGTTGGTCTGTACTTAGGATCGCATTGTTTTGTAATATAATAATGGGGCAAGGCATTTTTTTTTTGCCATTTAAAAGTATATTTTAAAGCCAAAACGTTTGTCACTTGCTATAGCTTCTTTAAAATTCCCTGTATGCTTTTCAGATTTTTGAGTTGTAAGAGCTCTTTAATGTATGGTTCAGGCTATAAAATAGTGCTGTAACATGAAAGATTCTGATCGTGATGTTCAGAAAGTATATCCTCTCAGCAGCATTGTCCAGTTGCCGTTAAATGCTGTGGTTGACACAAATATAAAGCTGTGCACTTCTAAATGAAAACATTCCCATGATTTACTGATGTGTTTGAAAAATATGTAATACACAATGGATTGATGCTATTAGAATCTATCTTTGAAATCCTCTGGAATCTTAACCTTTGTTTGCAAACCAATAGATTTGGAAGTGATGACATCTACATCAGGTACAATATCCACATTTGCTAATATCCGGAGGTTCAACGTGCACCTGTCATAAACAATCAAGAATTCATCACCTGATACTAAAGTGTCTATGATGTATCAGCCGTCTTTGGAACTGGACTGGTATTACATACAAAGTAATCATGCTGCAGAGGGTGGCCTAGTTCCCTACCACTGTGGGGTTGATTTACTAAAACTGGAACGTGCACAATCTGGTGCAGCTCTGCATAGAAGCCAATCAGCTTCCATTTTTTTTTTATCAAAGCTTTATTGAACAAGCTCAAGTTGGAAGATGAATGGCTACCATGCACAGCTGTACCAGATTTTGCGCTCTCCGGTTTTAGTAAATCAACCCCTGTGTGTCTGCCATTGCAACTTGGAATGATCAATGGGTATTCCATTACCTGCCCCCAGTGTTTTCACAATAAACAGTGCTATTGATGTGCATAATGGCTTTTGGCAGTGCTTCTAAGCATATATGCTTTAAACTGATATGGATGTGTCTCAGTTTTCCTTGTAGATATTATAAAATAATCAATATATTAATAATATGGACAAACAGACAGTTATATTTAAAAAGAGGGTACCATTGTAATTGTTTTTGAAATGTAACTTGCTCTGCCGGAGGCTATGTTCTCCAAAGAACATTACATGGGTTCTTATTGTCAGGTATTGTAGTAAAAAATAATCATGTAAAGCTGTAGTTAACAACATAATGCAAAGGGCAATATTAATCAAATCATAGCTCACAAAGGTTTTTGTGGGTTATAACAAATCTGGTTTTAATGGAGCATTTTGCCACTGAATCAACACTATTATATGTTCTGTCCCCAACTAGTCTATCGTTGTAAAGTATAAAAAAAAAAAAAGATGTGGCATTTTATTTATTTAAACTATATTTTATAATGAATGTGACATTCCATTTGCCTATTACCAGCTAGTGTCACTAAAATGTCTCTTATTTACTAGTGAATATTTAATGTACCAGCATCGTTTTTAGCTGCAGCTAGAGAAACATGAAAATTTAATATCATCCGGTTTCATCAAGTTTTTTTTAGGCCGGCAATGTGGAATGTTGGACAACTAAAAAAAGGCATCCCAATAAGACAAGTTGGTTACAAACTGCTAGAATAACACCTTTTACCCAAATGGCACTGTCATTCTTCAAACCATTCTCACAAAAGCACTTGCGTGATTATCATTCAAAATTTTATTATTACAGATATATTAGGTTTTCTATTAGTAATGATAATTATCTCTGGCATATAGCCTTTTAATTTATATTTATTGTCCATGTTCATGTATTTTCAGAATGCAAGCTGCTTAATTTACATTATGTGTAATAAAATTAGCTACTTGAATACATTTAATCAAAGTGCATACTGTTCTTTACCTACTGTAGATACCAATTAAATTCCATGCCGAAATGCCATCGCAGTATATTGTGCCACACTAGGTAGTTACTGACATTAGCGATTTTAATTGGTAGTAAACTTGTGAAAAAGTAAGCTTGGTTACTGTTAATACACTTTTATAGATTATTGTGTGTAGTTCTTCTAAAGCAATGGACTAACATCCCACATTATGCTGTTACATATAACAATTGGCACAACATGTATTTTGCCAATAGTAACCAATTTCATCTTAGTCATCACTTCAAAAAGCAGTTGAATTGGTTGTATCAATCAGACAAAT
Organism: Lithobates sylvaticus; assembly: GCA_028564925.1. Taxonomy (NCBI): domain Eukaryota; kingdom Metazoa; phylum Chordata; class Amphibia; order Anura; family Ranidae; genus Lithobates; species Lithobates sylvaticus. The sequence continues at coordinate 466,758,260 of CM053029.1, read as the reverse complement.
TCTAGCAGTCATTTTACTGCTGCAGGTTATGGAATAAAAATAAGAAAATGAGGTCAATGGGCAACACTGTTTTTGTTCTATTTTCACATCCATCGCTGGATTTTGCAGCCACTTACATAAAGAACTGAATCTCAAATGTAACTTTTCTAGTGGCACCATAATGAGATTAGGCCTAAACTGGAAAAGTATTAATGAATGGTCTTAGTTTAAAGAGGAAGTAAGGCTAGGTTCACACTGCTGCGAATTTTATTGCGAATTTGAGCCGTTGAGATCACTCAAATTTGCAAGTAATTTTAATAACATAGTTTTCCGTGAGTGCCGTTCACATCAATGCGTTGCGAATCTAAGCTGCGCAAAAAAAGGGTCCTGTCCGAGTTTGATCTGTGTGCGATGCAAATATAGCTCTATAGACTGCTAAATTTGCAGTAGAATCGCAAGAACACATAAAGAATTTGCAAAGCAAATTCACAACGCAATCGGATCAAAATCACGCTAAATTCTCACCGCAGCAGTGTGAACCTAGCCTTAACTCTGATGGGTTTACTTCCTCTTTGTTTCCCTGCAAAGGTAAAGCATAATGGGCTACTATGCATCATGTGTGATGCTGTGATTGGTCCCCGCGATCATGTGGTACACAGTCACTCTCACTGGCTCTGCACTTTTTGTCAGTGATCTGCTGTGTCCAACCACAGGTGAGCAGAGGGACGCAGATCCCTGGGGATGTATAGTATATCCTCCCAGAGCAATGTAAGAGAGGACCAGGCTTAGTTGCACAGTGGGCAGTCCACAAGAGGTTAAAGATAGCTAAATGCTAACATGTTCCTCTCGGCAACAACAAATGCACACATTGTGAAGCCATGGGAGAGCATCCCTTTACTTTGTTGCTTTACATTACCTCTAGGTTGGCTTAGAAAACTGATGTTGGTTATGCTTAGACAAAGAAAAGGCTTTTCACTAAAGGTGAAATCAAATGGAAGGAATATAATACTTCCAAAATGAATTACGCATTTACATTCATAATAGAAAAACTATTAAAAATGCAGAATGGGTTAAGGTTTTCCAGCACACTTGTATAGAAAATGTTTCCTGATTTCTCATTTGTCTGTCCTGAAAGAGATTCGGCAATGGGAATAAGCACAATGCAAAAATCATTACATATTGAAGCAGGTTTGTTTCCATTTGTTGTACTCTCTAATCGTTTCTTTTGAAGTTTAAAATGAATACATCTGTCATCTGCATAATCTTTAAGAGACTGTCCAAAAATCATGTAGGTCTGGATGCTGTAATCCATCCAAAAGAAAATTAGTGCTTTGCTGCTTTGGAGGAGGCAGCAATGAAGGAAAAAGCTTAAATCTAAGGTTGTGCTAACAAAGGATGTGTTTCAAACACCGGTTTACCTAAGCAGTGAAAGCCTTTGCTAACTGTCAACACCTCCGTCATGCTTGCTTCAGTTCCAGATAGCAGCTCTCAACCCCTCCAGAGTACCAATCACTCAAAATCATATAGTCTTTTCCTTAACACAATTCTCAGTTCTCATGAAAATTGACATTATTATGTTGAGCAGAGCAGCACTGTGAGTAAAATGTAATGCTATGCTCCTTTAGCTTTTGCATAAAAAGGGCACACAGTGTGACTAATTTGAAGGAAAAAGGTAAGTTAGATATCTAGTGTCTGGACAATAGAGAAAAAAAATGCTTTGCTCAGCCAGTGCAAGTGAAGAAAAAATGTAGTACCTGGTATTCAGTAGCATATACTTGGTGATTGGCCCAGCTCGTCCACATGGGGTCAGGCAGAGACATTGGTCCAGTTTAAACCCCAACTGGAGCAACTTTACTCTGCTTAACTGAAGGGCACATTAAGGAGCGAAGGACAAACCTGCATGTGCATCTGGGGGAGGGGGCAGTAAAGTTAACCTGTGGCTTTGCCCAACACTGCGTAGAGGGTTCTTTACTGTAAGAGCGGCAAAAATGTGGAATTCCCTTCCACAGGCAGTGGTTTCAGCGGGGGGCATCGATAGTTTCAAAAAAACTATTAGATAAGCACCTGAACGACTGCAACATACAGGGTTATACAATGTAATACTGACATATAATCACACACATAGGTTGGACTTGATGGACTTGTGTCTTTTTTCACCCTCACCTACTATTGAACTATGTAACTATGTGCAAAATACAGATTCTTTTTAAGACCACAGTTTCCAAGCTAGAATACACTTACAGTATGTTGTTTAACCACTTGCCGACCAGCCGCCGTCATTATACTGGGGCAGGTCGGCACGATTCCGCAAACCGTCGTAGCTATACCTCGGCTCGTGGGATCGGGATAGCAGGCACGCGCTGTACAGCGGGGGTGCTGATGCTCGTGGCCGATGGTCGCGATCACCGACCGGGCACGAACGATCGCCAGCACAAGGGACAGAACATGGACGTGTGTGTGTAAACACACAAACCCGTGTTTTGTTTTGAGAGCAGTGACAGATTGTGTGTTCCTATTAGCTAGGAAACACGATCCGTCACTTCCTCTAGTCAGTCCCCTCCCCCTTCAGTTAGAATCACCTCCCAGGGAACTCAGTTAACCCCTTGATTGCCCATAGTGTTAACCCCTTCACTGCCAGTGAAATTTTTACAGTAATCAATGCATTTTTATAGCACTGATCGCTGTATGAATGCCAATGGTCCCAAAATGTGTCAAAATTGTCCGATGTGTCAGCCATAATGTCGCCACCATTACTAGTAAAAAAAATAATAATAAAAATGCTATAAATCTATCCCCTATTTTGTAGACGCTATAACTTTTGTGCAAACTAATCAATATACCCTTATTGTGTTTTGTTTTTACCAAAAATATGTAAAATAATACATATCGGCCTAAACTGAGAAAAAAAATTGTTTTTTTTTTTAATAAAAATGGGGATATTTATTATAGCAAAAAAGTACTAAATATTGTGTTGTTTTCAAAATTGTTGCTCTTTCTTTGTTTATAGTGATCAAATACCACCAAAAGAAAGCTCTATTTGTGGGAAAAAAAGGACGTAAATTTTGATTGGGTACAGCGTCACACGACCGATCTATTGTCAGTTATAGCGACGCAGTGCCGAATCACAAAAAATGGCCCGGTCATTTAGCAGCCAAATCTTCCGGGGCTGACGTTGTTAAGTAAAAATTGTCAAATTTGTCTCTCTGCCATGCCAAATGTACCCATGGAATGCCTCATGCACAGTTTTGCCCTCAAAGGCATCATCATTGCTTTCTGTTATATGATAACCCCTAAGTAACTTGATTTTTGGGGGGGTGCTCTCTTACAGGAACACCCATTCATATAGACATGGTAACAAGTATCCCTCCAGTTGATGATGTGCAGGTAGTAATTTCACCTCTTTGTGGCAGAGGCATTTAATGAGAGATTATAAGACCCATACCTCTAAACATTTGGAATCTCAGCATCCTCTTATACGTGCATTTCAACAGTTGATGTTGAACAGGGTCTTAATGGGGCCCCACTTTAACATAGTTAAAGCTGAACTCCTGGCAAACAGCCACATACATATATGAGAATCTTTATAGTTTTTTTAGTCTGACTAGGGGTAGACACCAAATCTAATCTCTATGAGAACTGATTTGCCTACTACAAGATTTGTCAATTTGTCAAACCAGTCATGAAATTTACATTGCTTATTCTCTACTACAGTTAACCAATACAGCTTGAAGACCACTCTACCCCAACTTGTGATTTGGCAATAATGCAATAGCAGCAGCAGATTAATGAAGTCCCTTGTCAGCATATGGTATATACATGCATACAAGGGCTGATTGACTCCTAGTGTCGACCTTTCCTCGCCAGTCTACTGGGTTCTACTCTACTCTAGATAACAGGAGGCTAATTTTAAGACAAATTATGACTTAAACTTTTTGAATGTTTACATACATTTGCAGATTTGCAATTTGTGTAAATATATACATTAAATGGTGTTTGTTTTTTATCTACCAGAAGCTTGCCTCTGAGTGTGTTCTGTTTAGTATTACTGCCCCCCCCCCCCCAACACTTGTTTAGTAAATCTTGCAGTGGACATAAATGTCCACCACCATCAAATCATTCTCTGCAGCTATTACCTTTTGTACCTCCACCCCCTCCCTTTAGAATGTAAGCTCTACGAGCAGGGCCCACCTGTACCTTTTGTATTGAACTGTACTGTAGTTGTGTTGTCCCCCCTATACATTGTAAAGCGCTGCATAAACTGTTGGCGCTATATAAATCGTGTATAATAATAATAATAAAAATAATAAATGGAAGGAGGGGTGTGGAGGAGCATCTGGAAAGAACCACAAGTCTCTCTGTAGCTCAAATAAAACAAAACCTTTTATCTTTCCATTTCTTTTTTTTTTCAACCTCCTGCAAATGCCAATCTGAACATTAGCAGCTGTTCGTGTAAGACATATGGCGTAATGCTTATAGCACTCATTTTAATTCTTACACTAATTTTCACTTAAAATGTTTCAATGCCAAAAGCAGTAGGTTATATGGAAAAGCCCTTAGTATATGGTCAGTGTATCTTACTGATGTTTAAAGAACAACTAGTGTCTGTTGCTGTAAATAATTTCATGCACAAACCTCAGCTGTTTTCTGTGCAGAGCTATTGTTATTCAGCACTGACTATCTGCATCAAAAATAGCTCCATGGTCTTGCAGACAAAAATAAAATGCCATTACAGCAGAGTGCAATGACTTGTTCTAGATCAAGATTTGTTTTTATGTGACATGGTTGCATTTCTTCCAGAGGAATAAAGCTTTAGCACCCATTGGAATTAACCAACTCTAAAAAAAACAAAAAAAAAACGTAAAGTATTTTATATGTGATAACTAAAACAACCATTGTGTGGTTGAACTGGATCGACTTGTGTCTTTTTTCAACCTAACTAACTATGTAACTATGTAACATTGTAAGGGAATGTATTTATAAGTGAGCATACAACTCCTGTACAATAACCTTAACCAAAGCATGTAGGCTTTTTCAGACATATCTTTCTTGGCAATGTATCAAGATGTGGAAACTAGAATGAAGCTTCTGGCATGTCTTGTCTCCGAAAATGTCAAGTAAGCAATTCTTCTCCACTACATTTGAATTAAGAAACGATTTATGCCTTCAAGCACTTAGGAGATAGTACAAGACCATCATTTGTTTAATAATAAACTTCTAAACATCTGTTTTGGGATGAATTAGGGCTGTTGATTGCTGATTACACTACCTTTGCTTTGAGTGTATTTCTTAAAAAATGTTGCAGCTTGTAATCTGGTTAGAGCATTTAGCACATATGCTACATTGACTGTTTGAATGGATGGTTGCAGAACATAAGTTACTTTAGATGTGAGATTAAGAGATAGCAAATGAGTATAGTTCAGCGTGTATTACACACTATTTATTATCTTACTAATTGGGTGCATACCCAGCAGTGAAAAACTGTGATATACTGTACTCCTGTATTATAAAGCATAACAGAAGAATGACCAAATTATACATTTCTCGAATCTGACCTGAACTTCCCGGCATCGTACCTAAGATTCCCTGTGCATGGGGCAGAAGCATTACATATAAAAGAATTTAAAGTAAAGCAAACTTCACCCTTTATTTGGATCCATTGCTGGTTTACTTTGGTAAGCTGGTTAAAGTCCCGTTGCATTGCAGCATGTTAAAGGTTAAAAATAAGACCGGCATCAGCTATTAAACACTTGATTATAAGTTTACACAACTTTCCCCTTACCTGTTAATTATCTATAAAACAGTGAAATTGTGATCACACTCATTTTTTATTGATTACATGGAGTAATTAACCAAATTAGAGTGTGGAAACCTGACCATGGGAATTTCTCATGATCCCAAGGGCAATTTTTACCTTATGTTTATATAAGAGCCCTAGTGTTTGGAGAGTTCAGGGAAACTCTGTGTTCTGCCACTGATTGGAGAATGTCTCCTGGAGGAGATTAATGTATGTAGCATACTTCTCTTGGTCAATCAGGAATTTGCATGTTGCATATAAATGGAAACTACTGACATGCGTCTGATAGTTTAGATGTGGTTTAGGGTGGAGAGGATTCATCGACATGTTCTTTTGTCCTGTGGCAAAGCCTGTGATGATTGCACTTCTAACCCCCCCTGCACAGAGATTGTCCAGCTTTCCAGCAGACTGTCATGAAGCTTTATCTAATGAGCTAATGGGCTGTTGGCTTAGGAGATATTGCACTAATGGATGTAATTACCGAGGCCTGGATGATGCCAGAAATGCAGAAATGGTAGTTTTTTTTTAACCCAACTTTTTGGATAGTTTTTAAATGGTGTCTACTTTTTGCAAGCTCTGACTTGAAGGCTAAGCACACCTTTTTTTCTAAATTCCAGCATTCCCATGCACTAATACTGTATGCCATTAATGTACCAGTAATGTATTTGTTGCAGAAATGAGAAAGCTTTCCCTATAATCTTATGCGGCGTACACCCAAGCGGAACATCCGACGGAATTCAGCTTGGCTTGCATACATAAAAGTTTGCTGAACTTTCGACCGTCAAGAACCCGGTGACGTACAACACTATGTTGAGCCGAGAAAATTAAGTTCAATGCTTCCAAGCATGCGTCGAAAGCATGCTTCGAATTGTTTCTGAGCATGCATAGGAATTTTGCGCTTCGGAACTGGTGCAGACGATCGGAACTTTTTTCGACCGAAAAATTGAGAACATGCTCTAAATCTTTTACTGGCTTGAATTTCGCCAGCAAAAGTCTGATGGAGCATACACACGGTCGCATTTTCCGACCAAAAGCTCTCATCTGTCTTTTGCTCGCCGAATTTCTGATCGGGTGTACGTGGCATTAGGCTTGTTAGTGGTGTGAGGAAGTACTTCATCGGTTGACCTCATTAAAACCCTGCATTTGCCTCCCCCCTTCCAGAGATTGCACCTGCCCACCTTTGTAGTTTCATGATTTTCCAATGCAATCATTGTCAGTGGGCACCAATCTCCCTCTGCTGATTGATAATTTTTTACCTTACCTCCTTGAATAGACTGTGTGCAGAAGATGAGTGATCACATAACGGCCTACGTGGAGCAGAGCTGTAGTATTGAAAACAGGAGAAGTGTTTCACCATACATTATACAATCTAATTGTACAATCTCCTTTAGGTCTATAAACAACTATGTACTGCAAAGGCCTGCCTGATTGGATACAGAGTGATTTGATAGATAGGTGTTTCCTCCTAATATATAGTTTTGGTAAATCTGAAGCAGATTGTGCAGAGTGTACAATAATATTGTACAGTATGTGGCTACCTTTATAGACGTAAAATGAACTAGTCTCACTTTTGGTGGCATTGACCAATAATGGCACCCAAATTCAAAAGCAAATATGAAAATTTCTGCATGCAAAAAATGTGCAACAAACATTGAAAATGTGCAAACGGGGTGCAAATAGTAACACACCAAAATGCCCCATGAGCTACATTGCTGTATTTATTGCTTATGGGACAGCCCTATACATGTCAAAGGAAAAATGGGCCCCAAAATAAGTGCTCCCACTACTCTAGATGCAAATGAGGCCTGAAAATGAAATTGATGTGTTTAAACACAAACAATGAGAACTGAGTGTCTCCATGCACTCCATTCCATGTATTTGTATGAAGCTGGCCATACACTATGCAATTTAACAGTTTCTGTACAATTTATTTTAGATGTACCAAAACTATGGAATAGGAGGACCCACCTGAATAAGTCATTCAATTTGTATCAAATCATACAGGCCTTTGCACTACATGAATGGTCAGGTTAAAGTGGTTGTAAACCCTTACAAACCACTTTGACCTACAGGTAAGCCTAGATTAAGGCTTACCTGTAGGTCCAATAAATATCTCCTAAACCTACATGGTTTAGGAGATATTTAGAAAAAAAGATAGACATAGACATAGACAGCGGCACGCAGGCGCACTAAGCATGCCGAGATCACGGTGATATGCCGCTCTCGTGCGCATGTGCGGGAGTGACGTCATCGCCGCTCCAGCGAATGACATCGCTGGAGCGGTGAGACCCGGAAGTCACTCCGGGATTGATGGTGGCGGCGGAGGTCGTGGACGAGGGTCGCTTCGGGGGCTTTGTTCTCAGGTAAGTTATTCATAATGAGCTAGTATGCTATGCATCCTAGCTCATTATGCCTTTGCCTTGCAGGTTCCGTTTTTTTTTTTTTTTTTTTTTAAAGGAGGCTTTACTTCCTCTTTAAAGGAAGAAGTTAGAAAGTGGGTGGAAATAAAAAAGAAGTGGTATAGTAATTAGAGAGGAGTGGTCTAGAGAGGTAAACACGCCCTATTCAGTGTTGCAGTAAGGCAGTGCATGAAGGGATATGACGTTTACTGTAAGATCACATGATGTTACAGGAAGTCAGGTCTCAAAATGCATTTTTTTTTTAAAGTTTGAAGAGAGAGGTGCAGGCTGAAGGCTGCCAAGGACTAGATGAGCGAGAAAGCAGATTGGGATGGCTGGGGTATCTATTATGAAAAGTGAAATTGAAAGGAGAACATAATCTTTAAAGATATTTACAATTGCTGACTGCCCATTTTGAGGTTTGTAGGGCATCATGGCTAATTACAGACCCCTGCTAGATTGAGCTGAGGTGACGAAATTTACAATAGATTGTTTTCTTTGTGAACTGAGAATTTGATTTCTAAATATGAAATTTTGATTGTGATGCCCCATTCCCCAGACCTTATTACCATCGGAAGGCCTGGTAGCCCTGTAGTTGTCTCTCCTGGCCGAAAAGGCTCTACAAGCCTTAAGGGGAGCTCAGGACCACTTTGGGAATACCAGGCATTGTTGTTAGCGCTCTGACACTGTGTGCAAGGTAAGGAATGGATGCTACTGGCATGGCAGCTTATGTAGACATTTAGCATAGCTCTGCTACCATGCATAATGTTTTTCCTGTCCTGTTCCTGTAAAATAATCTGTGTAAGTGAGAGAGTTCAGGGTGCAATGGGGAGAGTGACAAATATGGGAGATATGTGAGATATATGAGCATGTGACCAAACGTTACAAACCCTGGAAGTCACCCAACATGTGCAAGACGGTAATATCTTGTAGAGCAGGTGTCTCAAACTGGCGGCCCTCCAGCAAAACTACAAGTCCCATGAGGCATTGCAAGGCTGACAGTTACAAGCATGACTCCCACAGGCTGAGGCATGATGGAACTTGTAGTTTCGTAACAGCTGGAGGGCCACCAGTTTGAGACCCCTGTTGTAGAGCATCTTGAAGCATCTCGATGAACAAGCTGCTACATGGAAAAGAGGCCTTTAGACATGAAAGGGGCCCTTTCTCTCATGGCTAAAGGCTTTTCTACCCAAAGTAACGTTTTTGAGAAGTTTATAGAACCAGAATAGGGGTAGGTGAGGTAAAGCCATGCTGTCTGAACACAGGAGTTAGAATAAATAAAACCAATGGGGCTTTCCCCTTTCAAAATGAAGGCTGAGCTAAAGGAATTAGTGTGGCATCCTGAAAAGTGCACCTTATGTATATAAACTATAGCGTGTGTGTATGAATTCAAGTCAGGTGTCCGGATTTTTTTGTGATCCAGGGTTTCAAATGAGGCTTTATAAAAGCAAGAATCTTATTGGATCTTAAAAGCAAAGGAATATTGGTAAAATTTTCGCCATTGCTTTCATAAATTCACACTAACGTTACTAGGTCATACAAATCAAGTCTGGGAAAAAAGAAAATAGCTTGGCTTACTGTGCTATTTATATAAATGGTTTGCTGTGTGTCTAGAGAGAAGTGACTGCACCTTTAAAGAACTTAATTTCCCTCTCGTAAACACTCTTTGAACCTGTGAATTCATCCCTTACCTGGAGCTAATTCCAGTGCTTCAATAGAACATAGATTGAAAAGTTGCATTTGAGGCATGGAATCTGAAGCAGCAGCTGTCTGCATCTTTTCACCGAGTAAATTAAATCCAGTTGTCTTTAAAATCACAAGATCCAATAAAAGAACTGTTCTGTGCCATCCTCAGATTATAAAAAACTGTTGTTATAAAGAATGACAAGCTGATTAGGAGTCATTTTCTGTGGGTTGGGGGGGACAGAAGAGAGGAACGAGAGCACAGAATATTGGGCTGTCTGGATGCTCCAGTTTTGGTGGCTGTGCTTCAGTAATTACATTCCGATAAACAGACGAACAAACATTCTCCAGGGGCAATAGGGTTCAGTCTATGAACCCCAAGTACTCATACGTAGTAACAATGAGAAAAACACACTCTTCAGAATGCAAGTAGGCAGTCGGTGAACAAATAAAGTGAATGTTGAATTGATTCAGCTGTATAGATCTATGCACTTTGTGCATATTAAATGTGCATGAGCCAATTGGATGCTCAGCTAACAAAAGCGTGTGTTTCTTTGAAATGTGAGTTGGTGTGCATCTCAGAGGAGTAAAACCTACTGCATCATTGTATAAATATTCAGAGCCATAGGCTAAACTCTACAGCAAGTCCCATTTCAATATTGGAGAGGGCTACGTATGTTGTGCTCATTGATGTTATTGTAACAAGGGAAAACCATAGAATATACTTTCACTCTTACAGAGCCATACTATTTTAGTATCTATACATACAGGAGGGGCTTCAAGCATTTATGTCTTCATTGGTAAAGTTGAACTCCAGGCAGACAGCTAAATAGAAAGATAGAAACCATATATGGGACCTGTTTTACCAGCCAAAGGATGTATATGTCTGCCCATCCAGCTCTCAGGTTTACAGAGCTCTGCCACACAGTACAGACCTGTCTGGCAGGGCAGAAGGTCTGATTTTCCCAGATGCAGTTAAGTAACAGTTACAGGTCTTGTCCTTTCCCTAGTCTGGGAGTAGACAGTAAAAGAAGAGACAGAACACTGATGAGCTCATCTCTCTGTCCCTCTGCTCTCTCTTCCTACCTGCTTAAACCTATGTGCACATGAGCTATGCAGCATAATTGACTGTCTTCTTGTGCTGCTTCTTCCCCTGCCAGTATAGGCTCTGCTGTACAGGGACTGTAAAAGGCTGATACCAAGTCAGATTCAGATACTTACCCTGCTTACATTTATAAAATACATTTAAGATAGAAGTATGGCTTGTTTTTTTTTTGTCGATTCATACTTACCTAGGTGGATGCAGCATCAGACCGATGCTGCATCTGTCCCCCGCCGCCTCTTCACTGAGAACCGAGCCACCGAACATCGCCAATGGCTCAGTTCTCTCACCTCCTCGAGTGGAGAGCTGCTGCCTGTCAATCAGCATCTCTCCTGCTCTGCTCCTCCACCCTCATTGGAGCACTGAGCTGTGAAGGTGTGGGGAGAGGCCGTCTCATATGCTCGCTGAGAGGCTGAGACTGCCATCAGTCCAGGAACCTGGCGGAACCTGACTTCCTAAGTCGGGATGACACGCTGCCTGGACTGATTCCAGTGACGTCAGCGGAGAGCAGACTTCAGACCGCTTTCCGCTTAAAGAGGGTCACAGGAGTGCAAAATTAGATTTTCAATTACCATAGTTTGTCGCCATTCCACAAGTGTACGCAATTTTAAAACGTGACATGTCAGGTATCTATTTACTCAGCGTAACATCATCTTACACATTTTACAAACAATTTGGGTTAAATATTGTGTTTCTTTTTTATTCATTAAAGTGTATTTTTTCTAAAAGAAATTGTGTTTGCAAAACTGCTGCGTAAATACAGTGACATAAAATTGCAATGATCACCATTTTATTCCCTAGGATCTCTGCTAAAAAAAAAATATATAATATTTAGGGGTTCTAAGTAATTTTCTAGCAAAAAATACTGATTTCAACTTGTAAACAAAATGTGCCAGAAAAAGCCTAGTCGGAAAGTGGTTTAAGCACCAAGAAACGTTGATGGTGCTTTGTTCGGGTTTGAAACATACTGTCAAATAATGACTGCTGTCATATGACACCTTTCAAATTGCATTCCATAGCACTCAACTCCCCCTTTTTGGGAGGGACTGTTTTTGTTTTGGAACAAGATTCCTTCGCCCTCCTTCTCATTTATTCCACCAATAGAGGTCTAATATACAGAATGAATTAGTGTAAATAAATGTGCTGTTAAACTTCCAAAAGTGTTAATACTGCACCAAACCTCCCAGTCTCCAAGTTACTAAATGATGGCACTGGTTTTTGTAAAGGAAAAGTGGTTAAAAAGTTTTACTGGCTAATTTTTGTGCATAAAGTTCTTTCAAGTCTGCATGCCTAGAGTGGTTGGGCAAGGGTACCTACAGGGCGCTCTGGCAAGGACTGGATTACCTGCAACCTCACCTAAGCACACTTGGCAACCCTATGGAGTTCAACTGGAGATTCATTTGTCTCTGTTATGCTAATCCACTTGCTTCAACGCTTTGAGTATCCAACCCAGAACAAGTTTGCAGATAATAACTCCTGACTTTTTTTTTCACTTTCCTGATCTGCATATCTGTTCATGGGCAGCGGATCAGCATAATAATCAGGCAACTAGCTAACACATGGCAATCAGCAATGGTGGACCCAATCAGCAATGGTGGACCCAATAAGTTATCTGCTCTTCTTCCTACCATCAAAGTTTTACAGTAATTACATGTGTGACAAGGAGGATGTCACTAGTACTATGCGTTCCCCTGAATATAAGAAAGTTAGGGCACATTAGTGACAGTGAAAACATGAAAGGATCAGAAGAGCTTTATGTATAACTATAAAAATCATCAGATATGGGTTGTATACTACCTACCACGTGTCCTTTGTAATCCATGCACAAAGGTTTCAAAGATAAGATCCAGTATTTATATTTACAAACTAGATTTGCACACCAGCAAATGGAGAAACCTAAGCTGTGTAGTAACCCATAACAACCAATCAAAAAAGGTTGGAGGTTAGTGCAGTCACAGTAATGAAAACTAATTAGTGGTTACATTGGTTGGTATCTTGCTGCATATCACTGGTCTGTGTGATTTGTCATTAAATGACATATTATCTATAATGTGCAGTACCATAATGTTTTACTGCATTCATTTATGCATACTCAGTTTATATTCCTGATGATGATTATGGCTTTTACTTTCATGCCTAAAGTCTTGATCAGGAATGCATAATGTGAGTGGGAAAATCACTTTACTACCACTATCAAATTTTAACAACCTTTTCTCACACTGTTTACTTCCTTTCCATTACACGGAGAATTGTCCCCTGCGACAACTGCTTGTATTTCCCTAATTCCTCTCTTGGGAAATAACACGGAAATAATGGGTTTACTTGCTAATAACAATACACATATCTGGTGATTTAGAAAACTAAATAAAAACAAAGTACTAAATAGCAGGCCGTGACATGCATTTTAGTAATATTTTCATTTCTCCATCACCGTTTGAGGGACACAGGAGGTTTGGACACTGACCAACTAAAATAATTAAGCCCCCAACTGTCATGCCTCGGTTTTTGCTAGTGTTCTAAGAGTTTGGACACTTTATACTCAGCTCTGCTAAGGAAAATTCCAACAGTTTTTTATTCTGTTAACATACTCAATAACCCATAGATTTTTTTTTCTCCTCAATCAAGAAGTCTAATATGCTGCTTAAAGTTTAATCAGAAAATTAAGTCCAGCTAGATACTTTCTAGGCCTCCTTTGCAGGTATAGCTATGTAAAACATTAAAAGTAAGTGTCCATACTGTTTAAAATCCAGTAATACACTGTCTCACTCTGCTCTGCACATGCTCAGTTGCTCTCCGTTTTAGGTAATTTAGGCACTGTGGAGTCTGTATAGGCCGATCTCTGGACAGCCTTAAAGCAGAATTAAACTCTCCCCTAACTCTCCTATAATTTATAGCCAAGGAAGCTGCTTTAAGTTGATCTCAATACAGCAGCCTTCTGCATTTGTATATCATCAGAAATATCGTTGGAAACCATACCTAGACCCCAATGGACTAAAGATTTCAGGGTTTGCCTGAATTGTGACCTTCTGGCACTAGACTCTGCTTGTGGAAAGTTAGCACTGAAGCAACATGCCAGGGACAGTGCTGTACATGCACATGCTCACAATCCCATCCCAGTTTTCAGGTCAGAAGGAATCATCTTCTCGTTGCTCCAGCTGCTTTAGGCATGTTGTGGATCATCCAGACTCTGGTTTTGTTCCATTGTCCACCATAGAGGCCTACAGTTTTCCCCCTTAGATTACTTGTGTCCTAATCTGTACCACAGGGTCAGATTCATAATTGTTGGAGGTGAGGTTATACAGTGTCATTTACTTTGGTTTGACTAAACTTGCATGTGCATGCAGTCTGTTAAGACCTCTTTAACACTTTTTAAAATAGTTAAATAGTTATAACTGGGCAAAAAATATGAATGGTCCAAACAGGAGAATTGCTTTTTGAATGTATACATATAGTTTGATCTTTAAAGAGAGCTCACTAGCACATCACGCTTTTTTAATATATACATAAATAAGCAACTTTCTGGAGCCTGATACTGGCTCTTTACACAGGCAACAGGTGGTTATACCAGTGTTGCTAAGGAAAGAGCTGGTATAAGGCTTTAAAATCTTGCTTGTTTATGTGACTAATAAAAAGATCTGAATGAGCCAGTTTGCTGTACTTATGAAAATGCCATCCATTGTAGATCACTGCAGCACCCACATTTAAAGTAGAAGTTCGCCCAAAACCTAACTCTAAATATACTAGCAGCCACCTTCTAAAACAAATCTATCTAACCATGAAATGAAGAAATCGCTATACATACCTTTTCTGAAGCTAATCCAGTCCAGTCTCCAGCAGAAGATGCTGTGTGCAGGAGAGAACCGACTGTGAAATGCCTGGGAAGTGACATCACCCATAGACTTACTATGGGGCTTCCGGTGTCAGCTGCCTCCCCTGCACACGCCTACAAAATTAAGCCGCTGCTAACAGCTCAGTGTGGGACCAGACCCGAAGTGGCTACAGAACAGATACATTTCTTCTTTACAGGGCTAGATAGAGTAGGTTTAGAATGTGGCTGCAAGTAGCTTTAGAGTTAGTTGGTTTTGGGTGAATTTCTACTTTAGGTTTGGCCAAGGACCATTAGGAAGTGCACCACATTCTTCTGCATATGCTGATCTAAAAAGACAGAATTTCAAGTAATTATGATTTGTGAACTGTATTTGAACCTGCCAAGACCAGTCTGTTTATATGCAGGATATTAAAAATATTCTTAATTCACAGGTTCCTCTGGCCTTCCAATTGACTGGTTCATCACTAGTCACATTCACATGGGTGTACACATAGGTGTCCAATGGGACTGCCGAGTATTGTCTTTACATAAACCACACATCCCTGGAATCTGGAGTATCTGAAGCTGAATAGCTTAATAAGGTCACTTTGTATAGTGTTGCACTAAACCAAAAGAGGGCTACATACACTTGCATAACTAGAAGCCCCACATGTGACAGCTGAAAATCAAATTAGGTGAAATACAAATCTGTCAGGCAAATGCAGAGTCTATAAACTGGCAAATTAGCTCAGACAACATTCAAGTAGCATCAAATGACAATCACAGGCTAAGGCAGGTGACATTCACGTAGAAGGAAAAAGAAGAATAAATGAACAGGAATCAAAAAGGGTCTGGGGGTTGTAAACAACCATGGTTTTCAGCACCAGAACCAAATTTTAGAAAAACAAGCAAGAACCATTTTCTCAGACACTGACACGGTGCTCATAGCAAAAACTTATGTTACTGGCATGCTGCGATAAACCAGTGCTGTTATTACCTATGTAGGAGATAATGGATGCATGTGCTTGTCTAACAAACCTAAACCTTGCCACACTCTATTAAAAGGAAAAACTTTAAGTCTGGAAGGTGACCATGTGATATTACCTTTATTTCTTTTAAAAAAAGAAACATCCTAATAGAAAAAAACATAACCTCTCTCACTTAATTGCATGATATATAATCATACATTGATCTTTGTCAGTTTTATCGAGTTACAGAAATGGTATTTATTAGTTAGCATGGTTTGTTACGCTATGGTGGTCTTTGCGGCATGCATTTTGAAAAAGCTACTCAACACTGACAGGCAAAATACAGCAGAGTATAACAAATTCAGATCCTTAAGCAAAAGAGGAAATATATGTTCTGTACGATTCTAGAATTAAGAGCATGCCACATTCAATGTGACAGGGGTTAAAAGGTATCTGCTCGAATGAGCTAAGGGTTGGAGAAGATAACAGTAACCAAGAAGACAAAGAAAAAAAGTTTAACAAAGGACATCCGTTGTGCAAGGCGATTTCAAAACCACATCTCATTTCATTCAACCGGATCTGCTCATTTCATCATTTCTCAGTGCTGTGCTATTTAGAGTCTTCCTGCAGTCCTGTACTTTGCAGAGAGCAATGCCATTTTTTTTAATTAGTAGACACAGTGGCTGTGGTTGGAAATCCAACTAATTGGGCAGAAACTGACAAATCGTATTAGAAAAGCTTGAAAGTGTTTCTATCTGTAAAAGAGGACCTTGTAAAGAGAGGAAACTGCACGCTATAGGGTAGAACCTATTTTAAATTCAGGGCTGGTGACAGTTGGAAAGGTACGTTGCTTTTATACTGCTATTTGTTTCTTACAAATGCCATTTTTGCTGTTGTAATTAATGAATAGGGATGCTAGCGACAATAGTATGCAACTGTTGTTTTCTTGTTAAAACCATTTTCTTGACCATATATATATCTGCTGCTTTTACTTTGTCAGTTAAATATTATGTAATTGCCTATCTTAGCTTTGTATATAATGGGACTTGTTTTATATAGTGCCAGTAACTCATCCCAACCACACATATAATCTATAATCTTCTAATTAGCATACTGATCTGCTAACAACTGAATTTCCTTGGTTTATTTTTCTCTGGCAGGCTGTGCTTAATAATTTTAAACTTTGTTGTAAAATGGGGGTTACTGTACACGTTTTGTGACTTTCAGTAATTCAAAACTTAGTCTACCAGGTGACTCTAATTAATTCATACAGCCAAATCTAGTACATGCCTACTGAAATGATACTATGATACTCTCAATGACTACCTGATGGGTACAGCAATTAAAAAACCTTGGGCAATGGGTATTAGCTCTATTCATTCCAGATCCTAATTTTAAAAACACATTGGAAATCCATGTCAAAAACGTATGTCAACGCACAACTAAAATGCATGTTGATAAATGAAAATACACCTGCCCAATGCTATAAAAAAACTTACCTCTATACACATGCATAGATCTAATTAGGCAATGAAACCAGTGTTGAATCCCAGAGCATGCATTATCATATGGCCTACTACACTATAATTGCTGCTTGCTAAAGAAGTAACATGTCATCCGGCTCCCAAAAGAGAAATGTAGTTAAAAGGTTAGTGTGTGGCCATTGAAAAAAGTACAGATGCAGCAAAATTTACTAGAACAAAATGCTAAACTAGGAATGACTTCAAAGTATAGTTTAGGTAAGTAAATGTATAATCTAGTGTCTTGTCCAATATTTTATTGTGTAAGGACCCATTCACCCCTAACCCTATGTGCTGCAACACACACATTGTGCATTGACGCTCATTATGGTGCCTTAAACAGCCCATTAAAAAGGGCAGTAACACATGCGAAAATGGAGCAGGCTGCATTCTATTGCAGCATAATGCATAGAACACCATGCTTTGTGCTGTGCTACGTTACGTTGAAGCACACATGCATTTGGAGGTGTGTTGGGGTGCAATTCCAAATAAATGGCAGTGCAGCACATCAAGGCAAGTTATGTGCTTTGACATGTATTAATCCATGTGTTATCACAACACAGTTGTGTGAATGAACTCTGAAAAAAATTGCCTGTGTTTCGTCACATATGGCGACCCATCACATTTGGCTACCCGCTGGAATGCGCATGCACGACACCGCCATATGGGTTCCAACACTTTTAACACTTTTTATTTTTTTTTAAACACTTTTTAAAAAGTGACAAAAGTTTTAAAAGTGTTAGAACGCATATGGCGGCACACTCCAGTGGGTAGCTAAATGTGATGGGTCACCATATGTGACAAAACACCTGCACAAACTAACTAGAATGAACATATATTTAACTGTTAATGTAGAAGGTTAGAAGTAATTACATACAGGATTGATGTTTGCCCTCAAATATATATTGTAAAGAAATGACTCTAGTGCATTTCCATCTTTGCAGCCAAATTGGGATAACACCACCTTTATATTTTCTTAATGTTCCTATTTAATTAGCTTAACTTAAAAAAATAAAATAAAATCAGCTTACCTTTTTTGCTGAAAAATACTTTGACATTTTACTTAGCTTTCCCTCACTATGTAATGCCAAGGAAGGCACTGGAGAGTTAAAAGATTAGTATGGGTGTTATGTACCTGGCGGCTGAGCCTGATGTGCTAAGGAAGGCCTCTTGTACAGCCCCAGTTCAGAGACCACTGATGTTGTAACAGTGGCTGTGAGAGTGCAGTGATGTTCGGGTGCCTGTACAGTCTTCCGTGTAGCGGGTGCATCATCAGGATGGACCGCATAGCTGGACAGCAGGTGTTGGCAGGAACAGCAGACCCTGGGCTGGTGGCAACAGGCAGCAGTAGGCAGTGCAATAGCTGATGCAGGAAGACTGATGGCCCACAATAGAGGATTATCCAGCAGGAGCCAGGCAGGTGCATGCAGGGCAAAAGAGACATCAGGGGTGAATGGGTGCGTGGTCAGACAAGCCGGGTTGGTATTTGGTAACAGACGGTCAGATGCAGGCATAGACAGCAGGCAAGGAATAGTCAAGGTACAGGCAGAGATTGGCAACAAGAGTTCACTAAGATAAGCAGAAGGAGTTCAGATACAGGCCAGGGTCAGGGTAGGAGATATTCAAACGAAGTGTACTGTGTACTGCAGCCGGTCCCACAGTCAAAGTGGCATGACAGAAAAAGGCCTGCCAATGGCTGGGAGCACTGACTGGAGTATTCTGACTGGGGGGGGGGGGGGGGGGGCTGTCTTCCTATCGGAACACAATAGAACTGCAGGGGAGATCGATGTACTAACATCTGATTGTTAGTACAGCGGATCTGACCTGAGTTGTCAGTTTTCTTTCCTTCAACCCACTGGGCTGAACAAAAAAAAAAAAAAACTTGCGGTGTGTACCAGGCTTTAATGATATCAGGACCAGGGTGGTGCATTGTATGTTAATGCACTTAAAAAAAAAAATCTAGTGCCCCTACAGTGTATTGTTTAAGCATTTTCTAAGCATTTTTCAGCTCATTTCCCTATGCCTGACTATTTTTAACAAGCAGAATCTCATTCTTTTTAATTTACACTGTCCACACTTGTCACCCTAGGCTCTACTCCCTATGCTCAAAAAAGTGCACAAGCTTTTTTAATGTATCTAGGCATTTTTGACCCCATAGACTTTAATGGAGGACACTGAAAATGCATAGTGCACACATTTAACACAACACAAATAATGGGGTGAGTTACTTCCCTTTTATCACTGTGCTTTCCTGGAGCAGTGTCACGGTGGGCTCCCAATGATCCACCAATATTCAGTAGAAAAAGATGATGGGACACGATGTCCAATGCAAACGTTTTTCACTGAAAAATCTTCAATATATATAATGTGGCAGCTACTGTACAGTTACGAGCATACCATGCTCATCACACATCCTGATGAAGAGCCTGGTATGCTCATAACTGTACAGTAGCTGCCACATTATATATGTCTTGAAGATTTTTCAGTAAAAAAACTTTTGCATTGGAGATCGTGTCCCATTGTCTGTTTCTACTATATATATATATATATATATATATATATATATATATATATATATATATATATATATATATATATATATTTTTTTTTTTTTTTAAACCATGTCTTATAACAGCATTATCATGAAGTCTTTTGACTTTCAGTTTTGTGAAACGTTCTACTGTGTAGTGAAATTTGTTTTGCTTTCATGTCTCTGCTGACTGAATCTGGTAAAGCCAACAGGAAGTGTGGTTTATGAGTCTCAGAATAATAAAAAAAGGGTTACAAACATCAGTGAGAATATCAAAAAAAAATGCTTTGAAATGCTAATGGGAAAAAATTACCCAGCCTAACATGTTGTATGGCTGAAATTTTTTGCCTTAAAAAAAGATGTATATGTGTATTCAGTGTTTCCTGACAATGTGTGCATATGTACGACCTACCACCATACAGCCAAAAGCTGTGCTGTTGGTTGCTAAACAGCTGCTGGTAAACTCTGCCACTTCTGTAGTCTTTATGAGTTCACAGCAACTCAGTCACTTAGCAAAGTACAAAAATGTCTTTAAGAGCAGCATTGAGTATCCAAACTCAATGCATGCCTATTCCTATTCAATAAGCTATACAGAAATATGCAACCAATTTCATCAGTATAACCGCAGTAAACTATAATCTAATTGGTCCTTATGTGTTGCTGCAATTCACACATTATTGTTGCTTTTTTGCTGCATTATTGAATATCCCATACATTTACAAGCATGTATGTACTATACAATGCGACAATTAATAAAAACATATCGGTTGTATAGTGTATCTGAGCACCCTATAATTCCTATGGCTTTCTAAAGATAGACGTTGTGTGCATGCAGTTAAACTGCTAAAAAGATAGTGATCTTGTAAAAAAAAAAAAAGGAGAAGTCCACATTACTCCTCCTTTCCTCAGCACCACTTGTAAGTCTCCCCATCTCCTTCTTGCCGGAGGGGTTTAGAGCTGCTGCTTATCTCAGCCCACTGCATGCCAGCTTCAATCTCTAAAAAAAATGACAGGCACTGTCACTGGGAAAGAAACACAAGCATATTCTGCTTAAGTCAGAAAAAATGATTTATTTAACAGATAGATTTGTAATTTACTGGTGGGATTATGGCATTTATGTGTTTTCCTTATTTAAAATAAATATGAATCGTTGTACATCCCAGACCAACATTAATCTGGAAACAGCAATGTTGCAGTAGTTCATAGACTGACAATAGAACATACCAGGTATTGGTATCACCAACTCCCGTTAAAGTACCAGGATATGAAGGTACTAGGCTGCCAATGGTTGAGAAGTTAAACCATATCATTTGCTCAGCTCATGAGAGCCCACCAGTTTCTCACGGGTAGACTCTTCATTAGGGATTGTTTATGGGAAGGAGAATTCCCAATAACTGGTATTTCCTGTTGACTGGCTTGACTTTTGCAAACACAAACAGAAACTCCAAATTAGAATCCTAAACAATTTAATGAGGTACATGTGAATGAGCTACTCTGAATGCAAGATATGTCCTATATGGGGGACCAGTTAACATAAAATAAAATTAGGCCATAAACCAGTTTTAAAATCTATGTTTGATTGGCTATAGGAGGCAATGGGATGTATATATGTAAACAGGAATATGTTACTGTCTAAAGTTAATATATGCTAGAGCTTCAGTAAATGTGCATATTCACAAACTTTAAATTTGCAAGTTTTAAAGGTCTTATTTGAAATGTCACTAGAGGTCAACAGCTGGCAGTGAAAACCTTCCACTAAGACCATTACTAAGGCTGGACATACACGGTTCGAATCTTGGCCAGTTCAGCAGAGAGTCGAACCGTTATTCAGCTGGCTGAATGTACCAAGTTGATTGATCGATCAACTTGGGTGCAACCAGCCTGTCGGATTCTCTTACGATTATCACTAGTGGCTGCTGCTATAGCCGCTAGTGATATTCACTGTCTTTTCCCAACGGGGGAGGCCAGGGGAAGCCGTCCCTGACGGGAGAAGACTGAATCTGGCAGGCTGATTATACCCAAGTTGATCGATCGATCAACTTGGTACATTCAGCCTGCCCATTAACGGTTCAAATCTTGGATGGTTTCTGCTGAAATGGCTGAGATTCGAACCATGTATGGCTGACAGGAGGGATTCCACTATCAGCACTGTGTGTTGATGGGGGAATCCTGCAAATTTCTTTCCTGCAACCTGTGATTGCAGGAAAAAAAATTCCACTGTGTATGCACCCCTCCGTGTATGCATCTCACCGTGTATACATCCCACCTTGTATGCATCCCACCGTGTATACATCCCATCATGTATGCACTGTGTTTTTGCATCCCAGGTTTATTTCTCAGCATACTCTTCTTCAGTTAAGTTTTAATTATCCGTTAGAAAATTGCAGCAGCGCTTAATGTCCTTCATCAACTTTGGACATCCACCCAAATAAGTTCAATGACATGAAATGGTTAGAATAACAGAGAGACTTTCTGTGTTCTGTATGTTCAAGCTTCCACCAAACCAATACACCACGTGTGGTCAAATCTCCCTGACGACGCTGACACGTTTCGTCATATCCTGACTTCGTCTGAGGACGCCCTCAGATGAATCATGTAAGTGAACCGGCTGTTCTATACAGCGGATGCGCAACTTGTGTTCCGGCGGAGGATTACACACAGGCACAGTGCACTTCTATTTTTAATGCTCTATTGAATTTGCTTTCTGGTACGCATTCATGTACTGAGGGGGGAGTCGGCTGAGTTATTGAAATAAACATATCAAATGGTACTATGCTATATGGATGTTATTTTTGCATGTATGCTGGGAACCATGACTTGACACTCTGACACCTAGTGGTAGATGGGAGAAGAGTGGTGGAGAAGTGGATCTGGCTTTGGATTTTTAAGGCTCTTATTTATCTAGGTTCTAGTGAGTGCATCCCCAAAGGGGAGATTTGACCACACGTAGTGTATTGGTTTGGTGGAAGCTAGAACATACAGAACACAGAAAGTCTCTCCGTTATTCTAACCATTTCATGCCATTGAACTTATTTGGGTGGATGTCCAAAGTTGATGAAGGACATTAAGCGCTGCTGCAATTTTCTAATGGACTTTTAAAAAGTGCTTATAAGATTGCCATATTTTTATTCCATTTTATATTAAGTGGCTGCTTTTACCATTTGTATTATATGATTATTGATTATATAATATTTATTTAATAATTTGTAGTAAAACTTAGGATGGTATCATCCAAAGAGCGCGGAGGGGTGTACCTAAGGGCGGTTATTGGTGGCATCCTTTGTCTTTTCATTTTAAGTTTTAATTATGAGAACAATTGATTGTTTTGCAGACACCTGTGGCAGGATAATATACAGGGATGTTTCAGGCAGCTATAGTAGTAGTATTTTAAATTAAATAACTTATTTTTATTTTGTATATACTTTGACTAACAGGTGTTTTTTATATTGCCTTGGAGTTTTACCTTAAAACAACATTTTTGGCAAAGGTGTGCGCAGATGGCTTTTAGCCAACCTCATTGCTGCTCACTGGAGCTTACAATCTAAGGTCCTGACAACAGCAACTAAAAATACAATATATATATTAAGTCAGACATGTTCCAATATGCTTTTTAACCACTTCCCGCCCGGTCAATAGCATATTGACGTCCGGGAAGTGGTTTCGTTATCCTGACTGGGCGTCATATGACGTCCTTCAGGATAACAGCCGTCGCGCGCCCGTGGGGGCGCGCATCGCGGCGATTGGTGGAGCGGTGTGTCAGTCTGACACACCGCTACACTGATCTCGGTAAAGAGCCTCCGGCGGAGGCTCTTTACCACGTGATCAGCCGTGTCCAATCACGGCTGATCACGATGTACACAGGAAGAGCCGTTGATCGGCTTTTCCTCACTCGCGTCTGATAGACACGAGTAGAGGGGAGCCGATCGGCGGCTCTCCTGACAGGGGGGGTCTGCGCTGATTGTTTATCAGCGCAGCCCCCCCTCAGATGCCCACACTAGACCACTAGGGAAGCCCCCAGGACCACCAGGGAAGCCCCCAGCATGTGGATGGCCAGGTACATCCCCCATGGCCATCCACATGTTAAAAAAAAAAATCAAAAAATATGCCAATCAGTGCCCACAGATGGGCACTGATTGGCACATCATATTTCAATTAAAAAAAAGGGATGCCCAGCAATGCCACCCATAAGTGTCATCAGTGCCACTCATCAGCGTCCATCAGTGCCACCTATCAGTGCCCATCCGTGCCCACCCATGCCCACCTATCAGTGCCCATGCATGCCACATATC
Organism: Lithobates sylvaticus; assembly: GCA_028564925.1. Lineage (NCBI taxonomy): Eukaryota > Metazoa > Chordata > Amphibia > Anura > Ranidae > Lithobates > Lithobates sylvaticus. The sequence continues at coordinate 466,734,188 of CM053029.1, read as the reverse complement.
AGTGCCCATGCATGCCACCTATCAGTGCCCATCCATGCCACCTATCAGTGCCACCTATATGTGTGCATCAGTGCCACCCATAAGTACCCGTCAGTGCCGCCTATGAGTGCCCATCAGTGCCACCTGAGTGCCCATCAGTGCCGCATACCAGTGCCACCTATCAATGCCCATCAGTGCCACCTATCAGTGCCGCCTATCAGTGCCCATCATCAGTGCCACCTCATCGGTGCCCCCTAATTGGTGCCACCTCATCGGTGCCCATCAGTGCCGCCTTATCAGTGCCCATTAGTGCCGCCTTATCAGTGCCCGTCATTGAAGAAGAAAACGCACTTATTTACAAAAAAAATTAACAGTGACAAAGAAAAACTTGTTTTTTTGCAAAATTTTCGGTCTTTTTTTGTTTTGTTGCGCAAAAAATAAAAATCGCAGAGGTGATCAAATACCACCAAAAGAAAGCTCTATTTGTTGGAACAAAATGATAAAAAATTTGTTTGGGTACAGTGTAGCATGACCGCGCAATTGTCATTCAAATTGCGACAGCACTGAAAGCTGAAAATTGGCTTGGGCGGGAAGGTGTCTAAGTGTCTGGTATTGAAGTGGTTAATTATGAAAAGAAATATATGTTGTTGTATCACATGCACTGAATGACATACTAATGACCTAGCTGATGTTAACTTGCTGTTTCCTAATGATTGGTTTACATATGCTGGGTCATATTTTCACTGCCCAATCATTTGTTCTGCTTCTATAGTTGCATGTTATCCTTATACATTTTTGAGACCTTATGGAGTTTAGTATGCATACTTTTTTTTATTTATTTTTTTGTACTGTAAAAGTTTAAAAAAGAAAAAAAGAAATCTCATGTAAAGTAATTCTAGCTGACAAGGTGGCCCTGACTGCCAGTTCAGGAATTCTAGCATTCTCCAGAAGGGCTGGCCTCTATGAAGGTATTTGCTAGCCAGGTTTAATTTGGAGGGCAGCTCATGCTTTTTCAGTTCAATTTTAAGCATAAGCACAATTCATTGAAGCCTAAAAAACATTATAAACTTGGACTTCAAATGGGCACTGATTGGACAGTAGTTCAGGCCTGTTAGCGTGTCGGTTGTGTGATTTATGTGCTCAGTCTGCTTTTTAGTTACAGTTCAGGCCTGATGCTAGATCACTATGCTGAATATTAATTTTTACTTATATTTTTTACAGTGTTTATGAAAAAATTTGCAAAGAGTAAACTTGGGACTTTCTTGTAAATTGTGATTCAGATGCTTGCCATATGTCTTAGAAAATCATGGTGATGGAATACTTCAGGACACTGTCAGCTAGGCTAACATTCCACTGCAAAATACAAAGCAGAAATCCTACTGTTTTATTGATTGCACACATTCCAAATGTCATAATGATTTTAAGTACTATAAATTATATTATTATGATTATCCCTTTTTTCTTTTGTGTGAGATATTATCCATGAGTCACAGCCTGGACTAAATCAGCAATCCAGCAAATAATGACTGGACTTTGCTTAGCTATGTGGAACAATAAAGGAAATATCTCGGCCTTACCCCTTGGCATACCAGTAAAGTGTAACCATAATATTGCAAATATACAAATATGTATCAGGATAGATAGACAGATAGATAGATATTATATATTTATGTATTTATGTATTACACATATACAATATATCTATCTATATAGATATACACTGTGTGTATATATATATATATACAGTATATATATATATATATATATATATATATATATATATAGTGAGGCCATGCCACTGTGTGATAGGGCAGCCTGGGCCAAATTTTGGAGAAAACAGGCCTACTAATGGTTGCTGTTCTTTTAGTAGTATCAGGATTAGAGAGGTGAGTGACCCAACCTCCCATAGAGTGGTGATTGTAAGGTAGACAAGATGTTCATGTCTCCACCGTGCTGTCTAGGAAGGGACAGACCAAGAAGCTGAGAGACAGGGTCTCACCCAGGGGACAGAGGTGCCCCAAGCCAGAGGCCCAAGTAAGAGAGAGAGAGTCCATGAGAAACAAAACTGCTGGAAGCTGTAAAGGAAAATCAGTGTTTGTGTACTAGCACTGGGGATGGGTGCTAGATGGTCTGGAGGACCAAGGTATGAAGCCTGTGCAATAAAGTTGCAAAGAGAGCCAGGAGGCTTGAATATTGCTCTTTATCGTATTGATTGTGAGTTCCCCCTACATGGGAAGCTATACATTTGTGAACTTTTGCTTTCTTTAAATAAAAGTGGGCAGGAAAAGCCCTGAAACGTATTTCTGGCATGGAGCAAACTCACTGTATAAATACATCTACCATGAGAGCTAAATACCCCTTGTCACTATATATAAATATATATATATGTATTTGTGAGGTACTGGCTGGCAGGATTGTGGTGCTGGTGAGGGGTTCCAGGGTTTGTGTCTGATATGGAGAAAACAAACTTTTTGTTTTTTCTGAATCTTAATATGTCCTTTTCTGTGTCCTTGAGCCCAGAGGCTTGGTAGAGCTTTGGGTCGGAAAAGCCTCCATTCCTGCCTCCACACATTGCCAGGTAGCCAGACCTTATTGATTAGTCTTGGCTGTCCACAGGGCCTAGCCTAGCTGACCGAGGCTCCGGGCTCAGGGCTCTCTCTCATAATCTTTCTGCTTCAGGAGCCTGCTTCTTGGTGAAAAGGCTGACCACTGCGAGAGCACTGAGCATTCCAAGAGCTGCCCACTTGTTTGGTTTGGGGGACCCATTAGGGTACACTCTGTTAGTCAGGGAATGATACTGTATGAGCTTGTTTTGTATGTTTTATGCTGTGCACTTGCTATACAAAGCCATTCTGTATTGAAACTGTGTTTATTTTTGGTGCCTTGCTGAATATCATACACACGGACATTTATTAATTAAATTCTACTTTTTCTAGTCGCACTGGACCACATGTAACGAAATCGCAGCTAAACGCTGTGTGTGAATGGGGCCATAGGAAAGCATTGTGTGCTTTTAGCTGCGGTAGAAAACTAGAAAATCCGCAGCTAAAAGCACCATTCTATCTGTCCGTGTGAAAGGGGCCTAATAGGGGGATAAAGCAAACATGTTGCTTTGCCCTGATTAGACAGAGCCCAGGTTGTCTTTAAAAAGGGGCTGAACCACTAGATGGTATGCTATAAGGAACATCTAAAAATGTTAACTGTGCCAAAATTTAGCTTTTGTCTAAAAAAAAAAGCAGATCAAGAATGGTAAGCTAGTAGTAGGGAAGGACCAGATCAAGAATGGTAAGCTAGTAGTAGGGAAGGACCAGATCAAGAATGGTATGCCAGTAGTAGGGAAGGACCAGATCAAGAATGGTAAGCTAGTAGTAGGGAAGGACCAGTTGCACGGGACCACAGACAATAATGATGAAAGGATCTTTGACCTCTGTCTTCCTTTTTTTGGTGAATCTTCTAGGGTGCAGTTCAGGTTTAAATCCAGGTGTTTGTGTTATTTAACTCTTATTCGGATTTCTAAGTATCGCTGTCATTCTGAGGTCAGTTGAAGTGTATTCTTGCCAGTAAGTTATATCATGCTGCAAAGCCAAAGGTCCTTAATGTATTTTTTCTAAATGAATGGAAGAATGTGTTTGCTGTGGGCAGTACAAACAAGTTTCAGAAGCTTTTAATTAATGGATCCAGCATTACTAATAACAAAGTATCATCTTTAGCTAGTTTATTGATGGCAGTTCATATCTACAATATTTATACGATGATAGTTATTAATCATGTACGTTGTATCATTTCTGCAATAATTGCAGTTTTACATCTTTATTTTGAAAACACATGCATATAATAATAATTACATTTTGGTTGGATGTACTTTTGGCTAAATAGCCTTTTCACACAAAATGTCCTCTTTAACAGATCTGTTGGCAGTCATCAAATATTGCACATGAGCACAACTGCTTTATGCAAATCATCTTAGATCCCATGCTTTACCAGCATTGGAAATGAACGGACCTTTAACTAACCAGGGAAAATCTATCCGGGCAATAACAAATCAACTTGCTACCAAGGGAGCAATGTGTACAGAGCTGCATTAGCTAATGTTCGTCTTCCACTTTCTTTTCAGAGTCGCAGAGAGGAAATCGAGTCTATTCTACTTTATATACCCATGCAGTCTAAGTTTTCCCTTGCCTAGAATAATTTTGCTGAGTACAATCCTTCAGGGATCTAATCTAGTTTACTATTACACTTTTACTACTTCCCATACAGATATAATGATGCTCACTATCCTCAACAATTTGGATAATTGTTAAGGAAAAAAAAAAATAAAAGAGAAAAAAAATCTCATCATTGCTTCATCCTCTTAGAAAGGAATTGTTTCCTGGGGGAGATATCTGGCTCCTCTCTATGCAATTTACAGTGTTTGATAAACAAAGGGAACTATCCGTTGTTAAAATCTTCCATAAAAAGAATTAATGATAATAAAAGGATCTTGTGTTTGGCTGATGAACTCTGCAAGAAAAGATGTGTAATAAATGTTACAGTGTAATAATGTATTACTTGTAATGGGGAAACATACATAGAAACATGTCAAGATTTTAGAATCATAAGCTAGACTGATACCACCAAAAACAGTCTGTTCCATTAACACACCTACAAAGTATCTATAGGTCAACAATGTTCCCATTATAAAGCCATTTTATATTGCTGGAGAATGGAGATAAATAAAATTGCTTGCTTTGTTAAATTTAAACCTTCATCTATCCGTTGCTAAGAGACAAGAAAACATTTAACATTTCACTGATGCACATTCCTCAGTGGTACTGCTAAATTCAGACTCTCTCTGCCATTATTCCACCTGTATGCCATGAAGGTTTAAGGTTTAACCAAGGATAGACTCTTGTCCAAAGAGAGACAGTCTGAAAAATGTGGGTTTACCATCACACTGATTACAAGATGATCTTTTACAGATAGACAAACATTGCCCATAGACATTAGCTAAACATATGGCTACAATTTTGGTAGAATTGTTTATCTATGTTAAATGAAAGTCATACCAAGAGACATACAGCAATGGCCATTGATGATCTCCATCTTAAACTGTCAGTAGCCTGGCCACCATGCTAATCTATCAATACCTTTATAAATGACTGACCTGCAAGAAACATGCAGAAAGTTAGAACTCTTGACTTGCACACTTGTTCTGGGTCAGTCACTCAGAAAGTATAGGTTAGCCTGACAGCCAGGCAGCTAGCATTTTCAGGAAAGGTCAGCAATGGAAGCCTTTATATGTTTACCTTTTAAGAGGGATCCATACTAAGAGAAAAAAAAATCAGTATGTCCATTACTTTTATCTGTTTTGTCATGTTACTGAAACATTAAGGGCCTGTATCAATGGGCTTTAGCCTTGTGTCCATGGCAAACGTTTAACATCAGTTAGAGATGCTTCTGAGGTCATTAGTAATTAATTAAAATGTGCATTTGACCTCATTCTGACCTGCATTTCATCTGTTATAAGCTGCATTTGTATTTCCATTTGTATGAGAATGATAAACCTATCCAACTTAAACACAAGTCCATCAACTCAGGCCTAACCTGTATCTGTAAAGATGAGGAGTGTGAAGCATCCATGACTAAGTGCATCTTTTATACCTTGCAATGCTTGTTTGTTTGGTATTTAAACAATACATTGATTGTAAACGATCACCTTGTAAAACAACCGATTCAGTTTAAAATATAAATGAAAGTCAACACTTTTTTGTATAGATATAATAAAAAACCTAAATACCTTTTTTCCCTATTTTTATAAGTGATCACATCCACTCTGTTCTCAGCTGCATAAGAGCTGGGGAAGGAGAAGCAGCAGCACACTGAGCTTCGAATGGCTGTGCAGCAGGGACATGTCAGGACAAGTCTGATCATTGCAGGAGAGTACACTGAGTTCCCAGCACAGCTAGAGAACTGGCCACACTGTGGTCTCTTGCTTAGTGTGTTCAGTTTTAATTGGAAAGCAGGGGAACCAGGGCTGTCTTAATGCATGGGCACCCATGGTACCCCTGGGCACTGCCCGGGGGCCCCAGGTGCATGGGGGTCCCATGATAATCTTGCATTGCATTATACTTGCCAGCTGTCCCAGTCATGCTTTTTACTAAACTGTCCCAAGATGGCCATGGAAGCATTCCAGAAAACATACCAGAACCTGTACTGTGTCCTCCTGATCCTAGTATTGTGCCCTCCTGTGACCCCCCAGTACAATGCTCTTCTGCTTTCACCCTGTACTGTGCCCTTCGTGTTGATTAGCCTTTGGTTTATGTCATGTTTTCCTATTGTTTAAAATAGATTTTATTGAAAGTACTAATGAATATATGTTTACGTTTATCAACTCTTTATACTTTAATTCTTGAGAGTAGGTGTGTAAATTTGGGCAGGCTGGTAGGGGTCCCCATGCATTACTTTGCCCCGGAGCCCCTGATGTTATTAAAGAGGAGTTCCACCCAGAAATTGAACTTCCACTGATCGGATCCCCCCCCCCCCCTCCGGTGCCACATAAGTAACCTTTCAGGGGGGAGCGGATACCTGTCAAATCCAGGTGTCTGCTACCATTTCAGGGGAAAGATTGACGCAATCTGTGCAGAGAACTACGTAATGTCTGGCCCCTCCTCTTTCCCCCTCGCTGCCTTCTGGGAGACACACAGGTCCCAGAAGACAGCAGGGGCCACTCAGAAAGTGCAGCACGACTCGCGCATGCGCAGTAGGAAACAGGCTGTGAAGCCGCAAGGCTTCACTTTCTGTACTCCTTAGTAAGGATGCCGCTGGATGCACCCAGAGCTGAGGGATGGGTCAGCTTCAGGTTCTTCACATATCAGGAATTTGAAGTGTTGGGGGTAACAAAATATTTAGGGTTGGTCATATTTAGTTATCTGAATTTCATTAGCAGTAATGCATGCAGAGGCCTACAAGCTATTACAAGTATTAAAATATCTGTTGACAAGGTAAGCCAGTTCTTTTTTCTCATTAAATAATTTCTGATAAATTGAAAATAAATGAATAGGAACCATTTACAGCCTTATTGTAAAGTTAGAAGGTTTTTTTTATTTTAATGCATTCTATGCATTAGGATAAAAAATCTTCTATGTGCAGCAGCTGCCCCAGCACCCCCTAATACTTACCTGAGCCCCCATCTCTGTCCAGAGATATCCACGAGTGACTCGGCAATCGGGGACCCTCCTCCTGATTGGCTGTGACACAGCAGCAGCGCCATTGGCTCCTGCTGCTGTCAAACAAAGTCAGTGAGCCAATCAGGAGAAAGGGGGCGGGGCCGAACCAGGGCTCCGTGTCTGAATGGACACAGGGAGCTGTGACTTGGCTCCGGTGCCCCCATAGTAAGCTGCTTGCTGTGGGGGCACTCGACAGGAGGTTGGGGCCAGGAGAACCGAAGAGGGACCTGAGAAGAGGAGGATCCAGGCTACTCTGTGCAAATCCACTGCACAGAGCAGGTTAGTATAACATGTTTGTTATTGTTATGAAAAAAAAAAACTAGACTTTAGTATCACTTTAAATAAAGAGATTTTTTCCAAGTGCACAAACACAGAGCAACCAGTCAACATTCACTCTGCTGAAATCAAATGAATTCTAAAGAAATCTGGTTGTTATGGGCTATTGCACTAAGAAAATAATTCTTTATTGAACAAGGCCACACATTGCTATGGATACAAGCTTCTTGATGCAGATTCTGCATTGTGCTATATGTTGTGTTTTGAACAAATTAAGGGCATCACAACATTTCAGAATGAATAAATGTTAAAACTCTGAATACTAAAGGAAAGTACCTGCAGGTGATTGGTCTGCTGGTATTTACAAAGGCTGAAGCTAATATAAATATCACTAAACAGTAAATTCCTATTAAATTTCAAATATTAGACTTTCTTTGGTGAAGTGTGTTGCCATTCCAACCAGGTCATGTTCAGAACCAACTACAAAGAGTTTAAAAAAAAAACATGATGATTTCCATTGATTGCACCAACTGAAATGTACAACAATGCTTTGATATCGTTTTACATATGCCTCAGCCAAAGGCTGCCCGCTGCAAAAGTCTACAGTTACAAACCCTTTTTAACACAGATGCAGTAAAACAGCACTTTTGTAAATCCATTCATGTGAGAGTTACAGGATGGTAATTATTTGAAAAGGGGGGGAAAAAAAATTGGATGCTTTGAAACTGGATGGTGAAAAAATGTTGTTTGATGTAAAAGGAATGTGAGTGGTGACAGTAAGATCAATGGCAGTATTTTCACTCAGTGAAGCATGAGAACCTGTGATAAGCGCAGTTAGTCTGAGGAATAGTGACGGACATCGCCCTTTTACAGCTGGCATTTGGTCTCCAATATTAATCTTAACTATCACTGCCAACAAAGTATTTCGAAGCTACATCTGGGTTCAGATGACTTAATACTTGATAGGCCAGCAGTAAAGGAACATTCGCCAAAATGTAAAGAGTTAAACTGCCATCTTCCACATTTGCATTATTGCATTTGCTGCATTGCTGAAATCCATTATAATCCTGTACTGTCAATCACAAACTAATCCATCATATTCTTCATCATTCTCCCTCTGGCAAAGAGCTGTATAGAACAGCTGTCCCCAAACAGCAATTTAACTGCTTTAATGGTTTTGTAGATGTAAAGATTGTATTTTTAGAAATACAAAGCGTTGACATTCACTCACCATTATATGTAATATAATTACAAAGCAGCAACTCTGTGAAAACTTTTATCTCTCTAAGAAATCTAATTATTCTGCACTTTGCTATCAGAAATGGAGTCGAATAAATACCATCGGTCAAGATGTTAGACAAAAAAAGAGCTGTGTGTTTAAGAGCCTGTGTGCCTGTGGGCTTGTATCAGTGGCATTGGCTTGGCATCCACTTGAGATGTTTCTGACATCATTCAATATTCATTGACAGATGCATATGGCCACAGTTGAATTACACCTGAACTGTATTTGACCTGCTTCAATCTGTTTTTGCATTCCTATAAACTGATAAAGTGAACAAAAGGCAGTTGAGACAGACCTTTAAGCCTAGTACACATTACTAGGGTTGAAAGGAAAAAAACTGTCAGCTCCGGTCGGAGTTGCTGTACTAACGTTGGATCCTTAGCTATCGTGTTCTGATAGGGGGACAGCCCCCTCTGCCAGAACACTCAGATCAGCGCTCTCCACCATTGGCTGGGAGCCCTGATTGGGGGTCGATTGGCTGCTGGTTTTCCAACATACTCGTCCGACAGTGGCCGGCTTGTTTCAGACCGGCTGCCATACACACGGGCCGAATGTCGGACGTTTTTTATTGAACCGGCTTGTGTGTACTAGGCTTAAATCTGTTAAGTCAAATTTGTTCATAGAGTATGAATACCTATACACTGGAAGAACATTTAAATAGATAGGGATGTTGTTTTGTTATTGAATGTGCAAAACTTAGATCACAACACTAGAGACTAACCCAATGGGGTTGATTTACTAAAGGCCCATAGACTCTTCACTTTGCATAGCTTAGCCTTATCAATATGGAAAACATTTAATCGCAATAGAATACCCATTCAAGTGCAAGAAAAAAAATTGTACTTTTGCTTGCACGTGATTGGAATATGGAAGTCAGCAGAGCTTCACCTCATCAAAGCTACAGGAAACAGTCCTTGCAAATCCCTTGAATCAGCCTATATTTATTTATTACACAAGCCTATTACATGATGATGTGAATTTTTTCCCCACTCTTAAAAGCTTGGTTGAGAGCAGCAGGAGCCATTGGCTCACAACTCCTGTGAACAGAGAGCGGGGGGCAGTGTGTGTCAATAGATGCACACAGCACGGCTTGGGTTCAAGCCCACATGTCTGCCACCATAGCAAGTGCTTGTTATAAGGGCAGACACAAAAGAGGAAGAGCCAAGCTCTCTGGCGGGGAACCCCAGAAGGGGAGGATTGGAGCTGCTTTTTGTAATACCATTGCACAGAGCTATGAGTATAATGTGTTTATTATTAACTAAAAAAAAAATGACCTTTACAAACAAACACTTTAATGGAATGTGTCCTGAGTTAACAAAGTACTAAGTACTAAGTACTGAGTACTAAAAAAACAACATGGCCCTGACCACTGGCACAATGTTGGATTGGAGCATAGATATAAAACACTTCTGTTGTCATAAAACAAAGATTTGATCTGATAGTGACATCATTGCTCGGCACTTTTCTTTGCTGGAGATATTTTGGAGATATGTTGAGCAAAATCTCTCCAACAGAGGCCCTATCAGCAAGGAAAGAGAGGAAGGGTAAAAAAAACTACTGAGACTTTATTGGTACCTGTGTTTCTGTGCGAAAGATTCCCCCTAATTCACCTATGATCATTAGGCCCTTCCTATATACTAAATCTTCCCAATGGGAAAACTTTAAACAAGTATTGCCCCTTTGTATGGATCATTTTATCAATCTCTATTTTATACACAGGGATGGTTAAATGTTAAAGAATTCTTTACTTTCACAGACAGTAAGTACACTTAGGTGAACTACAGAATTTATACATATTTGGTTCCAAAAATCCATGCTTAAAGTAACTGCATGGAGCCATGATCGCTGAGAATTGTGCATCAAGCACAAGCTATTTTGTTCCTATGTAGACCTTACAAAACTCACCTGCCACGTGCCAATTAACCTTTGTCCACTAGCACAGGTTAAATTATATTGTGAATCCCCGCAATATGTTTTAAACACATGTCTTAATAGTAGGCCAAATTTTAGTGTATCTCCATAAATGTAATAGTATTGTATATGCATGGGAGAGATCATGTTCACACCATATCTTCCCACTCTACAGTACCCCCAATGCATATGCCTGTCTGTTGTATATTAGTCTGCATTGTATGGTATAAACAAAATACCCAAATGTGGCATATGGTGTCATATGAAATTGGTTTAAATTGAACTCATGAAAAATGAGAAGCTCCCATGCTTCCATTTATCCTAAATCCTACTATTTAACTTTAAAACACTAACTTCAACCAAATGTTGCAGCATTCATGGTAAGACAGATGCAAAGGGTTGTAAATACCTAGATAAACCAAGTTAAAACTGTCTCAGGTTTTACAAGATGCTGTTTAACCATAAAAGTGGCATATAGTGAGCATATTTAAAAACTGAACGCACATCTAGGCATATTCACCTGCATTTGCTAGTCTTTGGCCTTGCATGTTATGGAGAGTTATAAACTTCCTCAGCTGCAAATGTAGGACGTTAAATCTAAAACCCTTGTTGGCAGGGCATAATATGTAGCAATGGTAAATGAGCGGGAGTGTGTGTGGCTGGTTCTGCACAGAAAATGAATTAATGGAAAATCATTGATCAACTAAACGCATTTTATAAATATTGCAAATGATCTAATGATTGATGATTGGTGAACCTAGACTTTCCAGCTTAATATAATTTATGGTCTAGAGCCCTACGGACGACATGAGTAAAGATGACATATAGGAACAACACAAAACTCACCAACATGAAATAGACCTGAAAGTGTGCCTTGGTCTACCGTATGGTACACCAAAATAAGGGGGCATACCCTAGATAAAGAATGGTAAGAAGTAGTTATGGAATAATGTAGAATGAGTATTCAGTCTTGGGGTAAGAATACTTGGAAGAGGCTTTTAAAAGGGGAGGGTGGGTGGGTATCACGCACAGGAAACCGACAAAGACCGGCGGCCTTTGGGCTGCTTAAATACCCTCCGGGCTCCTCCCATAACTTCAGGCCGGTACCCGGCCTTCCAATTTATGGTCTAGAGCCCTACGGACGACATGAGTAAAGATGACATATAGGAACAACACAAAACTCACCAACATGAAATAGACCTGAAAGTGTGCCTTGGTCTACCGTATGGTACACCAAAATAAGGGGGCAAAAACCTTCAGGTAGGGGATAATTATTTATTAGAGGTAATGTCACTGAGTGAGTCGAGCAAAGGCCTGAGCCATCTCTAACTGTGGTTAGGAATGTAGCGAGAGAAGCAGGCCGATTTCCACCGACCCAGTTTCTTGATCACGTGGTCCGGAACCCCCTGTCTTGAGGCCGTCGTGGCCGCCCCGATCCGGAACGAATGCCCGGAGTACTGGCTGGGGTCCAACTGAAGATTGCCGAGAAGGACCCGGACATGTTCCACGAACTGCGACGAGTTAAGGGGTTTTACCGGAAAGGGTAGAAGTGAACTGGCCCCTGGGCGGTCGGACAGCAGTGCCGTCAGGCGGTCCAATACGGCAACTGGGCACCAGTTGTTGTGAGTCCTGTACAGGTGAATATCTACTCCGGAACCTCGCTGCTGAGTTTTGGATGTCGCCAAGTGAAGGACGTAGTGATCCTGGTGGCGATAGAGATTATTTCTATGCAAGACTGGACCGGCTGGGTGGCTGCGAGTGAACTCGCTGGGCCGCAGAAACCCATAAAACGCCATGTGTATCGCAGCCTGCAGTACGGTGCTGAGGAGGAGACCGAAAGGGGACCTATCCAGGATGTCAGACATCCCCTTGAAGATCTCCCCCGTGATAGGCAGCCGCTTTGGGCTGACTGGCGGCTGGTGTTTCTGAACCCCACGTAGTAGAGCCCTCACCGCGTGGCAGGAGAACACCGAAGGCCTTGCGGGGTCTTGAAGTGACAAATAGTGCTGCACCCCGGCCACGTACTGGCGTATCGTGCTGTGTGACAGTGCTAGGTGTGAATGGCAGTAGGCGATGAACGCCATGACCTGCTTGAGGCTGGAAGACTCGCGAGGCCGCTGGGGCAGGAACTTGTTAAACGCCCTCCAGGCCGTCCGGTAGGCCCGACGGGTGTTGCGGGCGAGTGAGGCGTTAATGATGTTAGTAGCTGAGCGTAGATGTGGGGCTAGTCCAAGGTCAGTTGTGACCAATCCGGGATAGTGGCTGAATGACGGCAGGCTCCTGGCACCTGTTCAAAGAAAGAAATAAAGTTAAAACGGGAGAGTGCGTCCGCTGCTACGTTGAACTTCCCTGGAATGAATGAGCAGTAAACATTGAACTGATGCTGTAGGGATAGCTGGACCAGTCTGCGGAGGAAGGACATGACGGGCCTGGACTTAGACCTGCCCTTGCTGATGATCTCGGCTGTGGCTTGATTGTCTGTCGAGAAAGCCACAGTCTGTCCAGACCAAAGGTGACCCCATAGGTGAGCGGCTGCTACAATAGGGAAGAGCTCAAAGAGGGCTGACGTAGTAGTGAAGCCCGGTGTGGCTAGTGCTTGAGGAGGCCAAGGGGCGCCGAACCACAAATGGCCAAAAATGGCGGCGCATCCTGTGGATGCCGCCGCGTCGGTCACCACCTGTGGTGACTGCGTGGACACGACTGGGATAAACAGGGACACACCGTTCCAATCACTAAGAAAGTGTTCCCACATGGCCAGATCTGCCCTGGCTGCAGAATCCAGCCTGATGACCTGGTCTGGGTCCTGAGTGTAGGACAGGAAGACCAGCAACCGGGACACGAAGGAGCGGCCCTGGGGGATGATCCTCACAGCAAAGTTCAGCATCCCGAGGAGAGACTGAAGTTGCTTCTGAGTACATCCCCCCACCCGGGTGAATTCTTGCAGAACCGTCCTGATACGGTCCAACTTATCTGCTGGAAGGCTGGCCTGCATGGCAAGCGTGTCAAGGTCGACGCCCAAGAACGTGATCTTGTGTGCCGGGCCGTCAACCTTGTGCTCCGCTATGGGGACGTTCAGATTGTCGAAAACCGTCCTCAACTTTCCAAGGTCCCCTGGGGGAGCCCCGGGCGGCTCTATCAGAAGGAAGTCATCCAAATAATGGATGACCTCGTGGCACTGTGCCTCATGGAGAAGGATCCACGCCAGGGTCTCCGCGAACTTGTCAAATAGCCAAGGACTACTTTTAGACCCGAAGGTCAATTTGGTCGCGAAATAATATCGCTCCCTCCACTTGATGCCGTGCCAGCACCACAAGGAAGGATGGATGGGCAGCAGCTTGAAGGCGTCGGATATGTCCGCCTTCGAGAGCCAAGCACCCACCCCTGCCCTGAGAATGGCCTGGATAGCCATGTCTACTGAAGCGTACTTCAGCGAGAACTCCTCGGAGGGGATGAGCGAGTTGAGACTGGGAACGACGGAAGAATGAGGCGCTGACAGATCATACACCAGACGTTTTTTATTTGAAAACTTTCCCTGCACAAGCCCGATAGGGCTAACCCTCCAGATGCTGAAGGGAGATTGACAGAACGGGCCTATCATGAAGTCCCGATCCAACTCCGTCTGCAAAAGGACGTCAATCGCTGGCTCATCTGTTGCTGCTGAGCGTAGGTTCGGACATTCGTGGGTGGAGTGGGGCAGGGTGATGAGCCCGGTATGGAACCCATCAGTGAAGCCTCGGATGAGGTAGCTGGCGAGTGACGGAGTGGGGTGTGAGGTCAAGTAAACACCGAGCCAAAGGACATTGACCCGGCTTAGTCATGGTTTCTTCTGTTTGACCTCACACAGGATCCTGGGGTGCGCCCTCTGGCATAGGGTGCAAACGTGCAAGAGCCGGCACTGGCTGAAATTGCAGGAGCCGTAATTAAAGTTGTTGCAAATGGCGGCTCCCCCAACCATCCGCACCGGACGTCCCAACTTGTCCACCTTTTGCCCATGCGCCGGGGCCTGCTGAGCCTGGCTCGTGCTGGTAGAGGCCGTGCTAGCTATCGGATGGACAGAGGCTATGTTGGCACACCAGACTGTGGTGTGGGACGCTGACTGACAGACAGCACATAGCGGGGAGCGAAGGCCTGCGAAGTGGCGGCAGAACAACTCCGTGTCCACTACGCTCCAGTCCGTTGACAAATGAAACTGTGAGAATCTGGCTGCGGCTTTGGCCGAGAAGGACCGATGATAGTCGTAGAACGCTGAGCCACCGTATTTGTGGCCCAGGTCTACGATCAAATGGAGGTAGAGGTCCAGTTCCTCCCGTCTGCCGGGGGAGGCTGAGCACAGCACGTCTCTAAACATGCCGAAAGCGAGCGTGAACTCGGGCACCGTGAGCTTTCTGTTGAGCCTCGGATCCTTCGCTTTCAAAACCACCGAGACGTCCCCCCAGGTGTAGGCCTTGTTCTCGGCCAAGTCATGGACCGAGATCAAGAGTGAGGCCAGATTAACGTCTCTGCCCTCTAGAATGTCCTTCCTTACGCTGGGTGGCACCAGGTGGGAAGGGTGAACGGTAGTCGTAGCAAGCTCACTACCTGCGGCCGGTGCACTGATGGCTGGGACCACCGCGGGTTCCGGAACCGTGGCAGCCGGGCTGGCCTCTAGACGAGACACCCTGTCCTGGACCTCAACGAATGAGGAAGACAGGGAAGACACGAGGGTGTGTAGCTGAGCGACGGCGGCTGAAATCAATTCCAGAGACGCCTGCTGGCTGCTGGGGCTTGCTGCGGCCGGTGGTGGGAAGAGGAGCCTGAATAGCTCCGCCTTCCTGGCCGCGGACGAGAAGGGTATCCCTCTGCGTCTCAGCTCGGCGGACAGCCTGGGAATTGTCCATGCCCTGAGAGACTGGACACTGCCAGCCTCGGAGGCTGACGCCGGAGATAGCGGGTGGTGAGGTCATCGCTGCCGACTGATGACATGGCGGCTGCCAAGACCTGTTACTTGATAGACTGGTCACGTGTCTGCAGGCTGGGCCTAAAAAAGGTGACAAGAAATGAGTTTGGACGTGTCACCTATGATATACGTACCTGCCACGAGAAAGCAGGAGCCCCCCCGTGCCCCTGCGTTTATTTTTTTTTTTTTTTTTTTTTTTTTTACCTGCTGGAACCCTGATCAAGCTGGTGCAGGAGGACCTACTGAATCCGACTGACCTGAGAGAGTGTGAGAGAAAGTACCTATTTAAGAGCCTAAAACTGCTGCCGTCCAGAGCGACGGAACCCAACGTAGATGATAACAACAGGCGATAGTGACTTGAGTCGACTGCCGAGACCGCTGTGGGATCAAATGACAGATGACAACACGAATGACTGACTTGATATGTTGCCTTAACTGAATGAAACTTCCCGTGACAGGGCCCGGCCCGTTCGTACCGTATGGGGGTGACTGTGGGCCGGACTCTGGAGCACGTACAGAAATGAGGCAACCGTGCAACGAGGCCAACTGCCTGGGTACGCTGAGGCCGAACTGTGACATCCAGCTGCCACCGGGTCCGACTCCAAGCTCCCTTTCTTTTTTTTTTTTTTGTAGAAATGCGGCCGGCCTAGGGCATGCCGGCGTGAATTCGTACAGGCGGGTGACCAATTAACGCCGGGGCGTGGTAAGGTGACACAGAAATGATATAACATGACAAGGGCAAGAATCAAAGTTTTTTTTTTTTTTTTTTTTTTTCTTTTTTTTGCGACTCCGCCCCTGGCGCATGTATTGAAATGAGGCCGGGCCTAGGGCACGCCGACACGAATTAGTGCGAGGAAGTGACTGCATTCATGCCGGGCGTGGTAAGGTGACAGAAATGAGATACCATGACAGGGGCAAGAATCAGGAATGTACGCAAACCAGTAATGCGATTCCGCCCTTGGCGCATGTATTGAAA
>CM053029.1:465355123-465415123 GCA_028564925.1 Lithobates sylvaticus | reverse complement strand
CGATTAGTGTGTGTGTGTAGTGTGATCTCCCCGATTAGTGTGTGTGTGTGTGTGGTGTGATCTCCCCGATTAGTGTGTGTGTGTAGTGTGATCTCCCCGATTATTGTGTGTGTGTGTGTGTGGTGTGATCTCCTCGATTAGTGTGTGTGTAGTGTGATCTCCCCGATTAGTGTGTGTGTGTGTGTGTGTGTGTGTTGTGTGATCTCCCCGATTAGTGTGTGTGTGTAGTGTGATCTCCCCGATTAGTGTGTGTGTGTAGTGTGATCTCCCCGATTAGTGTGTGTGTAGTGTGATCTCCCCGATTAGTGTGTGTGTAGTGTGATCTCCCCGATTAGTGTGTGTGTAGTGTGATCTCCCCGATTAGTGTGTGTGTGTGTGTGTGTGTGTAGTGTGATCTCCCCGATTAGTGTGTGTGTAGTGTGATCTCCCCGATTAGTGTGTGTGTGTGTGTGTGTGTGTGTGTGTGTGTAGTGTGATCTCCCCGATTAGTGTGTGTGTAGTGTGATCTCCCCGATTAGTGTGTGTGTGTGGTGTGATCTCCCCGATTAGTGTGTGTAGTGTGATCTCCCCGATTAGTGTGTGTGTAGTGTGATCTCCCCGATTAGTGTGTGTGTGTGTGTGTGTAGTGTGATCTCCCCGATTAGTGTGTGTGTGTAGTGTGATCTCCCCGATTAGTGTGTGTGTGTGTGTGTGTGTGTGTGTGTGTGTGTGTGTGTAGTGTGATCTCCCCGATTAGTGTGTGTAGTGTGATCTCCCCGATTGTGTGTGTGTGTAGTGTGATCTCCCCGATTAGTGTGTGTGTGTGTGTGTGTGTGTGTGTGTGTGTGTGTGTAGTGTGATCTCCCCGATTAGTGTGTGTGTGTGTGTGTAGTGTGATCTCCCCGATTAGTGTGTGTGTGTGTGTAGTGTGATCTCCCCGATTAGTGTGTGTGTGTGTGTAGTGTGATCTCCCCGATTAGTGTGTGTGTGTGTAGTGTGATCTCCCCGATTAGTGTGTGTGTGTAGTGTGATCTCCCCGATTAGTGGGTGTGTGTGTGTGTGTGTGTGTGTGTGTGTAGTGTGATCTCCCCGATTAGTGTGTGTGTGTGTAGTGTGATCTCCCCGATTAGTGTGTGTGTGTGTGTGTGTGTGTGTGTGTATGTGTAGTGTGATCTCCCCGATTAGTGTGTGTGTGTGTGTGTGTAGTGTGATCTCCCCGATTAGTGTGTGTGTGTGTGTGTGTGTGTGTGTGTAGTGTGATCTCCCCGATTAGTGTGTGTGTGTAGTGTGATCTCCCCGATTAGTGTGTGTGTGTGTGTGTGTGTGTAGTGTGATCTCCCCGATTAGTGTGTGTGTGTGTGTGTGTGTGTGTGTAGTGTGATCTCCCCGATTAGTGTGTGTGTGTGTGTAGTGTGATCTCCCCGATTAGTGTGTGTGTGTGTGTGTAGTGTGATCTCCCCGATTAGTGTGTGTGTGTGTGTGTAGTGTGATCTCCCCGATTAGTGTGTGTGTGTAGTGTGATCTCCCCGATTAGTGTGTGTGTGTGTGTGTGTGTAGTGTGATCTCCCCGATTAGTGTGTGTGTGTGTGTGTGTGTGTAGTGTGATCTCCCCGATTAGTGTGTGTAGTGTGATCTCCCCGATTAGAGTGTGTGTGTGTAGTGTGATCTCCCCGATTAGTGTGTGTGTGTGTGTGTAGTGTGATCTCCCCGATTAGTGTGTGTGTGTGTAGTGTGATCTCCCCGATTAGTGTGTGTGTGTAGTGTGATCTCCCCGATTAGTGTGTGTGTGTGTAGTGTGATCTCCCCGATTAGTGTGTGTGTGTGTAGTGTGATCTCCCCGATTAGTGTGTGTGTGTGTGTGATCTCCCCGATTAGTGTGTGTGTGTGTGTGTAGTGTGATCTCCCCGATTAGTGTGTGTGTGTGTGTGTGTGTGTGTGTGTGTGTAGTGTGATCTCCCCGATTAGTGTGTGTGTGTGTGTGTGTGTGTAGTGTGATCTCCCCGATTAGTGTGTGTGTGTGTGTGTGTGTGTGTGTAGTGTGATCTCCCCGATTAGTGTGTGTGTGTGTGTGTGTGTGTGTGTGTGTAGTGTGATCTCCCCGATTAGTGTGTGTGTGTGTTGTGTGATCTCCCCGATTAGTGTGTGTGTGTGTGTAGTGTGATCTCCCCGATTAGTGTGTGTGTGTGTGTGTGTGTGTGTGTGTGTGTAGTGTGATCTCCCCGATTAGTGTGTGTGTGTGTGTGTAGTGTGATCTCCCCGATTAGTGTGTGTGTGTGTGTGTGTAGTGTGATCTCCCCGATTAGTGTGTGTAGTGTGATCTCCCCGATTAGTGTGTGTGTGTGTGTGTAGTGTGATCTCCCCGATTAGTGTGTGTGTGTGTGTGTGTGTGTAGTGTGATCTCCCCGATTAGTGTGTGTGTGTGTGTGTGTGTGTGTGTGTGTAGTGATCTCCCCGATTAGTGTGTGTGTGTGTGTAGTGTGATCTCCCCGATTAGTGTGTGTGTGTAGTGTGATCTCCCCGATTAGTGTGTGTGTGTGTGTGTGTGTGTGTGTGTGTGTGTGTAGTGTGATCTCCCCGATTAGTGTGTGTGTGTGTGTAGTGTGATCTCCCCGATTAGTGTGTGTGTGTGTGTAGTGTGATCTCCCCGATTAGTGTGTGTGTGTGTGTAGTGTGATCTCCCCGATTAGTGTGTGTGTGTGTGTGTGTAGTGTGATCTCCCCGATTAGTGTGTGTGTGTGTGTGTAGTGTGATCTCCCCGATTAGTGTGTGTGTGTGTGTAGTGTGATTTCCCCGACCTCTGTCTGTAGTGTGCTCTCCTACCTACCTCATATGATAAGTCACTGTACAATCCCAGCCTAGATCCCTTCCATGTACACAGCACCCTCCTCATCAGGTCACATGGGATCTTCTCATGGCTCCTCCCATCTGTCCTCAGGTGTCCTGTTATAGAATAATAATGGACTCTCTCCTTCAGTTTCATAATAAAATTCACATCAAGTAGAATAACCTCATCAGTGTACACTCCTTCATTACCAGATCCAAGCATACAGCACTCCTCCCATAATGAACCCAAAAATGTATTCTATATTGCAGTTTACCACTCATTAAATGTGGTGCTTGCATTTATTTATTTTTAGGCTTTCTTTCCTTCAGTTTTCACCTTGTGAGCTGGCCAATAACCCACTTCCTGAATTAGAGTGCCCCCGCTCTGGATAAAGAAGCACAGGAGGTGCAGCAGCATTGTCAGTTTGGGAAGGTGTTAGACGTACTAACAGATTTTGACACACTTAGAAATTTAAGCCAAACTCCAGCTCATTACTTTATAAGCCTTTGCAACAGTTTACTCCTTTTGGGATAAAGGCTTACATTTACATTACTAAAAGCTGATCATTGTAAGCCCCCCTGTCAGTAGTAAATGGTTTGCCTCAACCCTCTAGGTGCTACATCTGCAGGATAGCTTGTTCTGTTGGAATACAGCAGACTTAATGGCTAGATCACCTGGTGAAAATGGAGGAATCAAAAGCCTAAAAAGAAAACGAATGCAGACATCACATCTAAGGCTCCATTCACACCAATGCGTTTTTTCATGCTTTTTGCAGCAATGCAGGACATTTCCTATGGTTTCCTATGGAACATGTTCACATCAATGCATTTTTGTGCCTCTGCGTTTTTGGAAAGGGCCAGGGACTTTTTTTAAACGTGAAACAGTGCTTTTTTGGCTGAATGGAGAAGCTGCAGAAAAGTATGTAGTGCGTTTTTTTTTTTCCGCAATTTGCGTTTTGAGTTTTTTAATCTTCCAAACAACAATTTTTCAACAAAAAACCCTGCAAATCGTGGGAAAAAATGCAGTAAAAATACCCTGCAAAAAGCACTGCAGAAGCAACATACACAGATGTGAATCGAGCCTTAGGCCTGATTCACACCTATGCATATTTAGTGCTTTTTTCATTTTGCAGATTTGCACTACAGAACGTGTTCCATAGGAAACCATGTTAAATGGACTGTAGTGCAAATCTGCAAAATGCAAAAAGCACAAAAAAGGCATAGGTGTGAATCAGGCCTAAGGCCCCGTTCACACTACTGGACTGATCTGGTCGGCCTGTCTGTTTTTCAGGTGGACCCGATGGGGTTTCCTCTATGGAGCGGCGGGTGTAAGGCCTGTTTCTCACCTATGCAGTTTGCATATTCCAGGTGCGTTTTGTTGCGTTTTTTCAATACATGTTTTTGATCCATTGAAGTCTATGGAAAAAAAAACAGAAAAAAAAAGTCCCTGGCCCTTTCCATAAAATGCACAGATGTGAATGCGATCCATAGGAAACCATGTTAAATGGACTGTAGTGTGTTTCTGCAAAACTGAAAACGCACTAAACATGCATAGGTGTGAATCAGGCCTCAGCGGACACGTGTCTATTGACACCCACATCTGATCCAATCTTATCTGCTAAAAACACACAGATGGGGATTCGTTCCTCATCCATCTGGCGGACTGGATGGCAGTTGGGTGTAAACGGACAGGCGATCCGTTTACATTCGCCTGCCCATAGAGGAGATCGGTCTGTGTCTGCTCTGCATAAGTGGCGCAGACACGGACCAGGGCTCATCGGACAGATTCCCCATTGAACAGGCAGACTTCAACACCGGCCTAAGAATCGGTAAGCTGCAATAGAAATGCTTTTGGGTTTAATAATGCTTTAATTGTATTGCACAAAAATAAAAATCAGGATTGTATTTATTTACATTTTATTTCTTTGAAAAACAATTCAACAATCATTGGTGTCAGTGGCACTTTAAATACACCCCCCCCCCCAAAAAAAACGGCTCCTTCCTGCTGTGTGTACAAACATTCAATGCTCCCCTTTCTCCATGGGTTGAATGTAAACGCATGCAGTGTTTACATCTGTGATGGCTGTGATTGGTTAACAGCAATCACAAAGGACAGAGCTTTTCTAATGACTGGTCAATCACAGACACTTGGCATCCACAGACTGGCATACTGTTTTATAAATTGCTCTTAAGGAAATAGCGTTCACCTACCCACCTAAAATTAAAAGAAAACAAAACAGCACAAAAATAGTAATTTAACCCCTTCCTGCTGAAGGCACACATATATGCCGCCTCACTGGACTGGGCTTTTTATGGGGGGCCCCATATATGCGTATCTGTCTTTGTGCTGCACTGAGACTAGGGTCCTGTACTAGCGATCAGGATCCGCAACTCCGGGTTCCAGGTTACCTGATCGCTGTGATAGCCTCTGATTGGCTATCGCATTGCTCAGTCACTTTAAAGCCCGCCCCTGTGTTTTTTCTCTCTCTCTCTCTGAATGGAGGGGAGAGATACGTTGTACGAAAAAATAAACAAAATGGTATAAAAAGAAAGAAAATACCTAGATCAAGATTTGATCTAGGTCAGAGTTAGCGTTTGGGCCAGTATATTTTTATCGCCAGAACAGGAATAAAGGGTTAGTCTTCACAATGGGGACACTAGTTCTGCTGACCATCAGGGGTTTCCTCCCACTTCCTTTTTTAGCTATGGGACAGGAAGTGAAGGGGAATCTCTCCAGTAGGATACAGATGGCAAAAAAAAAAAAAGCTGAGAGGGGTTATAACCCTCCTTTATGCTATCCTAAATGGGGAAAAAAAAAGTTTTGCCTTTAGTTATACTGTAATGCAGAGAACTTTGTATCTATTAAAGAGAATGGTGACTTTTAACCTCAGCCTGAGAAGAAATGCGTCCTCTGATTGCCAGTACAATGATCAATATTAGAGTAGGCTCATGGTATTGAAGACTGTATAAAGTATAGTCCCCATATAGCCGTGACTGATTGCCTTTAACTTGCCTAACTACTGTATAGTAGTATGATGCTTTCTAGTGTAATGTTTTTCTTGTATAGTTAAAGGGGTCAACTTGTTTGCATTGGTTCTTTCACTATATGGTGTGATTGGTTGCCATTTATTGCTGTAGTTTTACCTCTTTGATTTTATTATGTTTTTATTTGTCTTGCAGTAGATCATGGTCTTGCACGACTTGTTACAGCTTATCGTGAGCATGGTCACAAAGCTGCCAAAATCAACCCACTGTTTGCTGGTCAGGCAGTTATGGATATGGTACCAGAAATACAAGTGATTACTCAAGGCCTTCATGGACCCTTTCGCACAGCAGGTAATAATTTTCTTTATTTTTTTATTTATTTTGTGACATAATTTTCTTTAATGAAGGCTGTCTCATGCTGAGTAGGCAGCTGGGTCCTGGAGACATTTTTACTGCAGGGCTGCCCCATCTTCTTCCTGTCTCTGAACTTCCAACGTGCAGGGGTTTAATGAAGAAAGCGCCAGACGACGTGGACCTACCACCTTCTTTCACCGCCTTTACCAGGATCTGTGAACGAAGGAAAGAATTCTGTGACTTATCAGACTCTTCCACCATTCACAAGTTTCCTTTTGCCGTGGTGTGTGTGTATATATATATATATATATATATATATATATATATATATATATATATATATATATATATATATATATATATATAATACATGCATGCATACACAGTGGAACCTTGGATTGCGAGTAACGCGGTTAATGAGCGTTTCGCAATACGAGCACTGTATTTTTAAAAATTGTAATTTGGTTTGCGAGTGTTGTCTCGCAAAACAAGCACGATTCAGGCCAAAGCGGTGTGCAGTACCGCTTTTGGCCTGAGGCGGGGGGCGCCGTAGCCGAGCAGAGCCGAACATCACGTTTGGAAATGCACGGAAAGGCCCGAGTACAGCACAGCTGACCTGCAAATCTCGGGTAGGAAGGTTTGCCGAGGTCAGCCAAAGTGTCCTCTGGCCTTTTTCGTCCGTTTCCGAGGCTCTCCGGCGCCCACCTCTGGCCGCATGCGGTATTGCAAAATTATTTTCGTTTCCATTGACTTCAATGGGAAAACTCGCTTTGGTTTGCGAGTACTTTGGATTACGAGCATACTCCTGGAATGGATTATGCTCGTAATCCGAGGTTCCACTATATATACATGTTATACTTACCTCCCACTGTGCAGCTCGTTTTGCACAGAGTGGCCCCGAACCTGGTCTTCTGGGGTCCCTCGGCGGCTGTCTCGGCTCCCACCCGCAAGTGATTCTCACGTTCATGCAAGCTCCTTTGCATGGTGAGAAGTGGTTGCGGGCGCGCTTCCGTGATACAGCAGGCGGCCATAGCCGCTCACTGTATCACTCGGCCCCGCCCCCCGGTACGCCACATCATTGGATGTGATTGACAGCAGCGTGAGCCAATGGCTGCGCTGCTTTCAATCCATCCACTGTAACCAATCAACGGCCAGGCTGAGCGGCGAAGAGGATGTCGGGGGCGAGCGCGGGACTTGCGAGGGGTCAGGTAAGTAAAACGGGGGGGCTGGCATTGTCGAATGTTTTTTCACCTTATTGCATAGAATGCATTAAGGTGAATTTTTTTACCTTTACAACCCCTTTAAGCTAAATTCGCACGGGTTTTTGCTGATTCCTGCAGCTGTTTAATCCAACTGTGAGCGGCTAACTGCTGTCGCGGAGTCTTGTATGTTTCAATGACAGGTCAGCGGCTGCTGCAGCTATCTGTGGCAGTGATCGTTGCTGGATAGTAGCCTACATCTGTCCATTTGTGCTGTTCTAATTGCTCTGTCCATTATCATTTACTCTAATAGGGATACTGAATATAGGAAAAGAAGAAGCAACACTGGAAGAGATCTTGGAATACCTGGACCACACTTACTGCGGTCAACTTTCCATTGAAACAAGCCAGTTGCAGCACTTGGAAGAAAGGGAATGGTTCTCTAAAAGATTTGAAGAGTTGAAAAGGGAAAACCTTTCCACAGAACAGAGGAAGCACTTGGCCCGATTGATGCTGGAATGTCAGGTAACCTATATTTGACAAAAGGGCATTGTATCAGTGTATTGATTTTCTTTTCTCAGAGCTTTTCCTAGTTATTGGGATAGTTCCTAGTGTGATGCATTACAATTGACCTATAAATATATTAACTCTACTTACTGTTACTAAACCCAGGACCCTGCATTCATTATATCTGGTCTCCCACAGTACACAGAACATGGACATGCCATAACCAGAAAATGCCAAGAAACAAGATTGGGAGTTTTCAGGTACCAAAAAATCAAATCAAATTGATAATACAAATTTCATAAATTTTATTTAAACATACATGATTAAAAAAATTAATAAAGTTTTTAAAACCAAAACGTGAATGATCATGCGGTCACAGTACAAAAGTTGGTTGTCTCTACATGTTTCGCCATAATCATGGCTTCTTCTGGAGGTTTTGTAGGACCTTTTATACAACGTCACCCAAATGTGGTCAAGGTTCCAAAGGACCCTTAGGGCCCGCCAGGATATACAATGAGGTATCAGTGTGCCATAAAGACGGGGGCAATAGCCCTAAATCCACACTCTATTGTGATAAAAAGTCAAGGAGTTCATAGGCTGATAATTATCACTTCTATGAGGTATAATTCATATACTTGTAGTAAGCTTCAAAAGGACTGTGCAATCTAAGCACTTCCTTCAGTGAAGATTACCAATTCCTTTGCTTAGTATCAATGTGATACAATTGAACCAGGGAAGACCAATATTGATTAGTCTATCCTAAGGGAATATCCCTTTTAACCTCTAGAATCCCTTTTAACCTCTAGAATCCTGCAGGAACCATACAGGGCGAATGGCCACGGGGAAAGGAATTGCTAATCTTCACTGAAGGAAGTGCTTAGATTGCATGGCCCCTTTGATGCTTACTACAAGTATATGAATTGTACCTCATAGGAGTGATAATTATCAGCTTATGAACTCCTTGACTCCTCACAATAGGGTGTGGATTTACAGCTATTGTCCCCCCTCTTTATGGCACACTGATACCTTATTGTATATCCTGGCGGGCCCTAAGGGTCCTTTGGAACCTTGACCACATTTGGGTGACATTGTATAAAAGGTCCTGCAAAAGCTCCAGAAGAAGCCATGATTATGGCGAAACATGTAGAGACAATCAAATTTTTGTACTGTGACCGCATAATCATTCAAGTTTCGGTTTAAAAAACTTTATTGATTTTTTTTTTTTTTTTAATCATGTATGTTTAAATAAAATTTTATGAAATTTGTATTATCAATTTGATTAAATTTTTTGCTACCTCCAAAACTCCCAATCTTGTTTCTTGGCATATTCTGATTATATTTAGGGGAGTCAGTGCCTGTTCTCCTATCTTTGGTATTAAATATATTTTTTCATGGACATGCATTTGTTTTTAATAAATATAAACTGCTAAATACCTTTTTTTTATTTTATTTTTTTATTTTTTTTCCATCAGTAGTATATAGCGGTTTTGTGACTTTTATCAGTGTCTGATTAAAGCTTGTAGGAGGATTTTTCATACTGCTCTCACTGTTTTATAAGACTGCATGTCCCCTGACCCTCTGTCTGGACAATGCTGATTGGCTGTGTGCTGATCACATCTACTCTCACAAGGAAAAAAAAAAACTCTCTAATAATACACACCAAACTGAGCATGTGCAGCTTGTCCCCTACCCTCTGTACCAGGGGTAGGCAACCTGGGGCCCTCCAGATGTTGTGGAACTAAATTTCCCATGAGGCATTGCAAAGCTGGCAGTTACAATTACTCCCAGAGGCATGATGGTACTTGCCGTTCTGCAACAGCTGGAGGGCCCCAGGTTGCCTACCCCTGCTACTATCCGGATATGAGTTGGGGACACTGGAAGAAGGTGAGGATCAGAAGAGACATGATTAAACAGCCTTTCTTTGTGAATTTATAAATGAACAAAGTTACTATATTTTAATAAAAATAACTGTAGGCTTCTCTATAAACAATAAAAGGTGCCCAAGCTTTATTGGCACTGCGGGCTGTGCTCGGCACAGCTGGAGTGGTTACTTTCCATCTGCTTACACAGTTTTGTGAACTATACATACAGTGGTCTTGCAGTGCTTTGCACTGCACTCAGCAAAACTGGTGGGGCCCTAGAAGCTTATTAAACAGCTTTTCTTTTTTTTTTTTTCTATTTTGGCTAGTGTTTGGAAGGGTTATTACCCTTGTCAGGTTATTTTCGTTGTTTGTGTCTTGCTGTGGAGACCACAAAAAAACTTTTTTTCAATAATTAGTATTATTTTTATTTTTTTATTATTCAACAAGTGCATTGAAGAAGACAGATCAAATTCCCTAATCCACACACTAAATGTAGATGGGAGAATCCTCCCGCTGTTCTTTTGTGCTCTGACGGTAGAGGAGCCTTCTAGGGCTGCAAATAACGATTATTTTCATAATCGATTAGTTGGCAGATTTATTGTTTCGAATAAAACCTCCTCCTCATCCCCAAGTCCCGCTACAAATCAAAAGGGGAACGAAGATTCGCTGTCCAAGGACCACGGCTATGGAATGCACTACCAACCACGACACTACCTGCCTGGAGTTTGCATGTTCTCCCTGTGCCTGCGTGGGTTTCCTCCGGGTACTCCGGTTTCCTCCCACATTCCAAAAGACATGCAGGTAGGTTAATTGGCTTCTGTCCAAAAAAAAAAAAATTGGCCCTAGTATATGAATAGGGACATTGGATTGTGGGCTCCTTGAGGGTAGGGACTGATGTGAGTGTGCAATGTACAGGGATAGGGACAATTGTAGACACTCACTCAGGTTGAACTGGATGGACCAAGGTCTTTATTCAACCTTACTATGAAACTATGAAACTATGAAACCTACATCCGCATGGAAGAAAACCATCAGGTCTTCAGGAAAAAACTCAAGACCCACCTCTTCTAAAAAGCTCGACAACAAAGCACTAATACAGCGCCTTGAGGCGATTCGGTTCGCATTGTAGCGCTATACAAATTATTCATTCATTCATTCATTCATTCATTCGAATAATCGGTTAATAACCTTAAAAAAAGAAGTGCGGTGTATAATTTAGTTAATATGTAAAGTTTTTAAAAAAAGGCAATTTATTCTTAAATATCTCTATACAGTGGTAAATATAAATAACCAACTATATGGTTAGGGAGCAAAATATTTAAACCACTCTGAGAATAACAGACAGACGAGATATACTTTTTTTGTCCAATTAGTTGTTGGGCAGATTAAAAAAAACACAAATTGCTGCAAAAACGCAATACATGCTTTTGTGCAGCTTCTCCATTGAAGTATATTGAACCAGAAAAGCACTGTTTTGCTTTAAAAAAAAAAAAAAAAAGTCCCTGACCCTTTCCAAACAGCAGCACCTGAAAAAAGCATAGATGTGACCGTGTCCCATAGGAAACCATGTAAATAAACCTGTAGTGCGTTTCTGCAAAAAGCACCAAAAAACACATAAGTGTGAACCAGGCCTGAGACGTTTAATAACATAATGGGGTTAAAAAAACAAAAATTAGCCCTTTATAGTACAACGAAAAAAAAAGCAGATAATCACTTCTGTAAGGGGTACATTTTTTTTTTTTCTTTTTTTTACAGTAGCAATTATTTGCTCTTTTTATACTATAAAGGGCTAATTTTAGTTTTTTTTTAACCCCATTATGTTACTGGCCGATTAATCGATTATGAAAATAGTAATCGATTAATTTCGTAATCGATTAGTTGTCGATTGATCGATTAGTTGTTTCAGCCCTAGAGCCTTCCCCGCTGTCAGAATACAATGATCGGTTCTGCCTCTCAGAAAAACCAAATAGGCTGATTGTACAGAAGTTGATCGGACTTCTGAAACACCCATACCGTGCAAATATTGATCCCCTATGGCTGGCTTAAATCTAGCAGCTGATTACATCAATATCTGGGTTTGCAATTCTGCTACAGAACACTTAAACTTGCAACACTTGCTGTGTAACACAATGCTTTTGCATTTTGAGTGAAAGGGAGGTGAGTAATATAAATAACACTTCTTTAAATAGTCATGGTAGTGCCATCTATAAATAGGGCCCACTAACCCCTGCAACAACTGTTCACTGCAACCGTGTTCTATTGCTTGTGAATAACCGTGTGCAATTGATCACTTTTATAAATGACCACTGGCATACTTTACACTCCACAAAAGAAAAAAATGCAAAAAAAAAATCTGCTCACTAACAGATCCAACAAATACGTTGGATGTTCTGAATGATGTATGCTCTTGATACTTATAACATGTAAGTGAGTGTAATGTAATTCAGAATTATAGTAAGTG
The DNA here is from genome assembly GCA_028564925.1 of Lithobates sylvaticus. NCBI lineage: Eukaryota > Metazoa > Chordata > Amphibia > Anura > Ranidae > Lithobates > Lithobates sylvaticus. Next base: position 465,402,953 of record CM053029.1, on the reverse strand, counting down.
CAACTTTTTAAAAATTCACACAAATTCCATTGGGAATTTTTTTTTGGTGACAGCGGAACTAAACCCTCCCATACAACAGCCAAGGAAGCTGCCATCTTAGGTTCTGTTTGGTCTGCAGTTTCCATGGTGCTCCACATGTGATATGTTATGACACCAGCCATTTGATGGTTTGACAGTTCAATTGAGAGCACAAGCAAATGTGACAATTACCATTCACAGCATTGCTTTAATGTAATTGTTTTGGGAAAAAGTCTAATTGATGGGTATAGTTCCACTCTCAAGATGTTCCCCATTAAATGTTTTTATACAATAAGGCTGCATTCACATCGACGATTTAAAGTGGACGTAAACGCTCCTATCGTTTTCAGTCAAGGACGCTTCAATCTTGGCCTCTGTTTATTCCTCAACTGCCATGATGCTGCACATGTGATAAGTTATGACACCAGTCACTGGATAGTTTGACAGTTTTGTAAGAGCACAATCAATGTGACAGTTACATTTCTGGCATGTGCCGGGAATGTAACCTTTTCTTGAAACTGTTAAATCGATGGCTTTACATCCGCCGGTTTCACACTGGGGTGGTGGGGGCGGCAGCGGTAAAGCATCGCTAAATTTAGCGATGCTTTACCGTCATTTTAGCCGCGGTATTCGGCTGCTAGCTGGGTGGTTTTAACCGAAAAAGGGTTAAAACCCCCCGCAAAGCGTCATGTCCCATTGATTTCAATGGGTAGGAGCGGTATAGGAGCGGTGAATACACCGTTCCAAAGATGCTGCTAGCAGGACTTTTGTTACCCTCCTGCTAGCGCACCGCTCCAGTGTGAAAGCCCTCCGGCTTTCACACTGGAGTTAAAGGACCCGCTTTTTTCAGGCGCATTACAGGCGCTATTTTTAAAAATCAGTGATTTTTACAGCTGTCGGTAAACGTTCATTAGACATTTTTATATCCTTAAAAATCAGTTCTTTATTCCAGGCAGGTTAGTGTTGGCTTGGCAAGTTTGAGAAAGAACCCCTTGAGAGGTTGATGCAGCACCCGCAGCCACTTATCCAGGCAGAGTATGGAGCCAGTTTGTATTATTTTTAAATAAAGGCAGGCTGATGCCGAAGGCGGAAGGAGCAGGCAGACACATTTGCCGATTCTGCTTCTCTATTTCCTGCTCCAGAGTGATCTCAAATGTGCTCTGTGTGCCACTTCTCTGCATATATAGGTAGTTGGAACCCAGTGGTTGTCTGGTGGCAACAGCTCCTGAAGCCTGTGCCCATGGCCCCATGTGCCCCACAGCTACACTACATTCTCCTCCTGAGTAACCTATCCTGCTCTTTTGCAGCCACAGTTCTCTTTGGGGGTGGGAATAGAGCACTGTACTGGTGGAGAGGGTGATTTGTGGGGGGCACCCTGTACCCTGAACCTTCAACTCTGCAGCACACCTCTGAACCCTGCACTTTGTATGTAGCACACTTCTGAACCCTGCATTCTGTATGTGGCGCACACTTGAACCTTGCACTCTGTACATAACACACATTACATTTACTCATCCAAGCAGCTGCCATGTTCATTTAGAGGTAGGTGATCAGAAGCGGTTTTGTTCAATCATCCTCTTTTAGGCCACTCCCACTATTAGACGCATCTGGTCATACCCATAGCTCTCTTTGGCATGCGGTTTAAATATTGATTGTTTTCGTTCCTAATAGTTCTGTAATTTTTTCAGGTTGCCAGTGAAAAATTTGCTATGTTCTATCAGTAAAAAAAAGTTGCGGGATGTTGCCAACCCTGATGGTGGTTCATTTTACTACAAGTTCCACCTGCCCACATTTCCTGCATCCAATTGTTGTAGGACTTCTCCAAAGTATTCACAGGTATATTCTGTCAGTGACAAGCTCGGACAGATATCTCAATTAGTGTCTTCTTTATGACTTGATGTATAAACCTTTTTTTAGATCAGGTTAAGTCTCCATTGCTCCACTAATCCTAAGGTTTTGATGTCTACATTCATTTTCAAGAACTTCACCTTTCTCCTGAAGTCAACTTGGTCAGCTCAGTCTCTCTCCCTTGATTCATGTAGGCCCGTTTACTTATAGGCGACTTGGAATTGCGGGCAGTATCTCCACAATTCTTCCCACGATTCCAAACTGCAGCAAAATGCACAACGCACATTGGGCGCCATTCATCCTCACCCCATATGTGCCGCAATTTTGCAGCGACTGTCACCTGGCAAAACTCAACACGCCTGGCCCAAGGCCAAAATGTGGTCTCTGAGTTTTTTTTAGTGCGACATGCGCGCATAGGGAAGTCCATTCAAGTGAATGGGCTGCCCTAGGCATGACGCACGCTTTTTAAAGCGCTTGTGGGAACCTGCATTCCTGCTAAGTGATATGTGAACGGAGCCTTAGATCTTATACATCATTTAGTTGTTGCTTATGCCCATCAGTAAGGTTTATAATAGAGAGTTTGCTATTGTGTGTGTGCCTTTCCCCCATTCCTGTTCTAAGAGCCTTCGTTAAAAATTCTAGAACATCTTCAGCATTGTTCAGCGGTGGTCCTATCCTCCTTTCTCTTATTGATTACGATGTGAGTTTTTAGACTTAAGCGTGTAATGATCAATCTGTTTACATCTTATAAAAAAAAAAAAATCACCAACCCTAAACGCATAAGTGGTTAACCAGCAGTTTTCTCTTCATTGCTTACAAACCATCATCTAGATATTTGTGATGTGCTTTTAAATATCCACATGTCCTTGCTTACAGGAATTTGACCATTTTGTGGCAACCAAGTTTTCCACTGTAAAGCGTTATGGAGGAGAGGGAGCAGAAAGCATGATGGCATTCTTCCATGAGCTGTTTAAGGTCTGTTCCTTCAGTGGGGTGACCGATGTTGTTCTAGGAATGCCTCACAGAGGGAGGCTTAATCTTCTAACAGGACTTCTTCATTTCCCACCAGAGGTAATTGTTTTTTTTTTTTTTTTTTTTTTCTTTTCAAAGCTTCTAATTCTGTTTTAATATAAATAAGTTTTCTACTCAAAACATTTATTTTGATATAAGCCAAGGGTAAACTGGGTGGACGCAGAATAAGCTTAGAGTTGGTGGTAGTAAACTGTTTGTTTTTGTGCCTTTTACTTCCGCTTTAAAGGTACACTCCAGTCAGAACTGAAATAAAGGTGCATACAAAGAAAACCGCCTACCTGCTCAATACTTCGGTTTTTCGTCCAGGCATTAGTCCACCAAATCACTTTTCTTAGTGACCGGAGGACCCCAGCTTGTGGTGATGTAGGAGAGGAATTCCCAAACATACCCAGGACTCTTTACTGATCTTAAATGAAGAAATCTTTATTGCTTTGTGATAAAAGCAGCAAAGCTGAGGCTTCCAGACGTACATTCCCAGTGACTCTGAGTAGCTGTCTTACACCTAGCTGTAGGGGAGTACAGTAGGGTTGCTGGCCTGACACCCGGACACACATACCTCCAGTCCAACCGTCCCAGGACCAGTAGCGTAGCATGTTGGTGAGGTGTAGCTGTGGTGCTGCGAGTCCAACTGCCGCTCTCTGAGTCAGCCCGGCTGTCCGAGCTCAGCAATGGGTCCCCCCCCTTTCTCGCAGACCCCCTCTCTCTCAGCCACCTTTTCTCTCTTAGCCACCCTCTCTGCCAGCCCCCCTTTTTCTCAGCTCCCTGATCTAATCTAAGAGGGGAGCTGATATAAGGGGACTCTGAGCCAATGGGGGAGGGGGTACTGACTGCTAGTGACCAATTGGATCAGCAGTCAGAACCCCCTGTAGAGACTCCCAATTAGATCAGCACCCACCCCTCCTTGAGACCTTTATTAGATCAGGGGAACTCTTATTATATCAGCACCCACCTTAGAGGCCCACATTAGATCAGAGTGTCCTAATATCACCCCCCCCCCCCTTTAGAGACACCCATTATATCACAGTCCCCTTATATCACCACCCCCTTTACGGTACTAACCGTTTGTCTTTAAAGAGGATCGGATATAGAAGACTCTGACATAAAAAAAGAAAAGTAAACTCTGTAAATTTGTGTGTTCCCACACCTCAAAAAAACTTACCAATTTTAAAAAAAAATGTGGTGCAACCTCCCCCTATAATTATATTCATTCCAATGTGAAAAAATAATTGTGAATAATGGTGGAAAACCCAAAGGATAATACAAGTGTTAGTACACTCCAATCTTATTTAAACATATATACTGTGTGATCTATATACACATATAATACAGTACTGTATGAATAGTGGTGTAAACCTCCAAACCATTCCAAAATGAGTTGTACTAATATACAACCCTAGAGTACAGAGAACTCAGATGAAGGTAAATTTAAATCTTAATTTAACTTTCCGTTTAAAGTGATACTAAAGTCTCGTTTTTATTTTGTTAAACAAAAAAAAAAAAAAAAACATTATACTTACCTGTACTGTGAAGTGGTTTTGCACAGAGCAGCCAATATCCCCCTCTTCTTGGGTCCCACGCCAGTGCTCCTGGCCCCTCCCTCCTGTTGAGTGCCCCCACAGCAAGCAGCTGTTATGGGGGCACCCAAGCCACAGCTCCCTGTGTCCATTCAGATATGGAGCCACTGCCTGCCCCCCCCCCCCTCCTCATTGGCTCACTAACATTGATTGACAGCAGCAGAGGCCAATAGCGCTTTGCTGCTGTCTCAACCAATGAGGAGCGAGAGTCCCGACATCCGAGTCTCTTGTGCAACATCGCTGGATCGAGATGGGGCTCAGGTAAGTATTAGGGGGGTGGCTTTTTTTTTATTTTTTATTATCTTATTGCAGAGAAAGCATTAGGATAAATAACCATTGGCTAAAATACAAGGAGGCAGACAAACAGAGCTTCTCCTTTTGGGTGGAGCTGCGCTTTACATCTTAGTGAATTTACCGCACAGGTCATCTTAACTGGTAATTGCCCTAAATATATGATATTGTTGTTCAAGTAAGTGCTATTTTTTTCTAATTCTTTCAAAAGTATGTACATTTGAGGAATATTTACCTGCCAATTTTCTTTTTGTAGCTGATGTTTCGCAAGATGCGTGGTTTAAGCGAGTTCCCAGAAAATTCTCCAGCTATTGGGGATGTTCTTTCCCACTTGACTTCCTCTGTGGATTTGGATTTTGGTTCTGACAAGCCTCTCCATGTTACATTGTTACCAAACCCTTCACATTTGGAAGCCATAAACCCAGTAGCTGTTGGCAAAACGCGGGCAAGACAACAGTCTTTGTCTGACGGAGATTATTCTACTGATAGTCTTGCACAACCTGGGGACAAAGTTATATGCGTTCAGGTAAATGACAGTTTTCATCTTCTTATTGTTTTATTCTATGTTTAAGTGACTGTAAACCTCAGACATTAAATATGAACAAAGCATATCCCTCTATAGTGTGTACGTGTCTCAATTAAGAACACTAAGGGGTTCATTTACTAAGGGCAAATAGACTATCCACTTTGTAAAGCGCAGTCGCTTCAGAGCTTAGTAAATGTGCAGAACCTCTTCTGACTTCCATCATCCAATCATGTGCAAGCAAAAACGTAGTTTTCTTTTCCTTGCACGTGATTGGTTATTCTTTGCAAAGTGAAGCTTTACCTCCATTTACTAAAGTCTGGAACAGTTGCACTTTGCAAAGTGCACAGTCTATTTGCCTTTAGTAAATCAACAATGTTTTAAAAGGCAAAATATGAATAGATAACTATACTTTTTATATCGTCCATTGAAGGGCACAGGAATTGTTAGACAGTCAGCTTATATTGCCCCCTACAGGAGAAATAGGATACATTTGTGCTCAAATCCAAGTAGTTTTATACATACTGGAAATGAGAATGCTTAAAATCGACTGTATATAAACACACTGCAAAGTATGCACTATATTTTCAAAAATATTGGGACGCCTGCCTTTACACAGTCATGAACTTTAATAGCATCCGAGTCTTAAGCCTCGTAAACATGATCGGATTTTCGGCAGACAAAGCGTCAGACTTTTGCCTGAAGGGAGTGTGCCTGGATTTTGTCTTGCATACTAACGGCACACAATTGTCGGCCAACAAGCACGAACGTAGTGACGTTCTACGTGGAATTTCAGCTCTTGAGCGCCACCCTTTGGGCACCTTCTGCTAATGTCGTCGTGTTTAGTGAGCATTGATTCCGAGCATGCGTTTTTGGAATTTTGTGTGACGGACTTGTGTACAGACGATACGAAAATTTGACAACAGACCTTTTGTCCGACGAAAATTTACTAGCCTGCCATCCAACATTTGTTGGCGGAAAGTTGAACAACAATTGTCCGATGGAGCCTTCTAATGGTCAGATTTTAGGCAAACAGTCTGTCATCACACAATTCCCTGCCGAAAATCCGACCGTGTGTACGAGACTTAAGTACGTAGGGTTCAATATTAAGTTGGCGCACCCTTTGCAGCTATAACAGCTTCAAGTCTTCTGGGAAGGCTGTCCACAAGGTTTGGGCACTGATGTGGACGAGAAGGCTTCAACTCTTCTGGGAAGTCCTTAAGGTTTAGGAGGGTGTCTATGGGAATGTTTGAGCATTTTCCCAGAAGGGCATTTGTGAGGTCAGGCACTGATGTGGACAAGGAGGCCTGGGTCTTTTTGGTTATGTCTCTGCCAGCTTTGCACATCTAAAGAGTGACATTTTTGCCCATTCTGCTTTGCAAAATAGCTCAAGCTCTGTCAGATTGGATGGAGAGCATTTACTTTAGGCAGTGGACCGTTGACCAGCTGTTTGAATTGCAGTTTTTCTTCAAATTCAGATTTTTTTTTTTTTTTTTTTTTTCATATGTCATCAATGTGACTGAAGCTAAGCACAGCTGATGCATATGTCACCTGCATTAAAGATGAATAGACTTCAAAGCCCCACTCTGGGCAAATAATGTTTTGCCCTTACACCATCCTTTAAGCCATTGTGAGAGGAATCCCCCCCCCCCCCCCCCCTCCTGGTGAAGGAAGCTATACTCCTAAGTGCAGATAGGTAAGGAGAGGTGGAAACTCGTACATCTCAATCAAAGTCTTTAGCTACACAATAGTGAAGATAAGAACAGCTTACATATTTCGGCAAATGGCCTTAGTCATAACTATACTCCTCTAATTGTCCTAATCTTCTGCCAGTTCCCATGTTTGGGACCACTAATTCAGCGTTGTGTTTGTACCGCAAGACCACCAGTCCCCTGCTGTCTTTCTATGAAGACAACAGCCTCTTCTCTTTCCCAAGAAGACCCTGCCACCAGTCATCCAATAGGAAGTGTCCACCTTGCGCACATTATAATTGTGTGTATAGTCCTCTAATTTCATGTAATGTAATGTTTCCCTTTTTGGGCTACTTCTGTGGCAGGTAGTCCTATCATTGCTTGTTGTATCCTCCTTTCCTCCAAGATGCTGATTTTACTGCTTGTAGTGACCACTGCTCGAGACAATTTTTATTACTGATCAAGTGTTGTGGTGGTGGCATAAATGTCAAATGATGCAAGCACAATGAAACCAATGTTATGAGATATGGATGTGATTCATTTCCAGTGATTACTCTTCACAGCTCTTTAGCATTCTAATGGATTGATTGTAGATATTTGAATTTATTTTGCTTTCTTCTTAAAGGTACATGGAGATGCTTCATTTTCTGGTCAAGGCATTGTCCCTGAAACTTTTACAATTTCAAATCTACCACACTATCGAATAGGTGGCAGCATCCATCTGATTGTAAATAACCAGCTTGGTTATACTACTCCTTCAGACCGTGGCAGATCTTCTTTGTATACTAGTGATGTGGGTAAGTGCTCCCACGCCATGCTCTTAGGTGTTCAGCTCTAAGGAGATAGATAGATTGTGTGTGTATATGTGTATATATATAATATAATCTCACAAAAGTTAGTACACCCCTCACATTTTTGTAAATATTTTATTATATCTTTTCATATGACAACACTGAAGAAATGACACTTTTCTACAATGTAAAGTAGTGAGTGTACAGCTTGTATAACAGTGTAAATTTGCCGTCCCCTCAAAATAACTCAACACACAGCCATTAATGTCTAAACCGCTGGCAACAAAAGTGAGTACACCCCTAAGTGAAAATGTGAAAATTTATACAGGAATTTATATATTTTAGCAATGGAAGCTGTGTTATTCTATCTAGGCCTACAACATTCTTCATGCTTTATAAACCAGTGGATTTACCTTTGTCCTGCCACTGATCTATCATGGCTTTCAGGTTAACCTTTAAAACTGTTTACTCTAGAGTCATTTGGTTTTTTATTTGCAGTTGTCTGGTCAATATGTTTGTGTTCATTGAACCTGAAAGTGCGTTGACATAAAATAGTTTACGTTTTTCCTTTTTTTTTTTTTGCATCTGAGTATACTGTAAGGATAGTGTGTCCAAGCATGCAGCCAGCCTGCAGGTGCCATTCATATCTACAGTTTTTGTACAGAAATGGTGCTGCCTTAAAGCGGAAGTAAACCCATCGATTTAACAGTCTAAAAAAAAAAAAAAAAGGCATGCCGTGAATGCTAACTGCACATTGGCTGTGCTCTCAACCAAACAGTCAAACCATCCAATGGCTGGTGTCATAACGGATCACATGTGCAGCACTGTGGCAGTTGAAGATTAAACAGAGGCAAAGATGGCAGCTTCCTTGGCTAAAAACGATAGGGGGGTTTACTTCCACTTTAATTGGGCTTTTCTTCACTGTCCATCTTCCCATGGGCTCAACAAAGATCTTTGCTCTTGCCATTATAAACAAATTAGAAAATGGGACCAAGTAGCAACTGGGCTAATCTGAATAAATGAAAGATTATATTTGTTCTTTTATTTGCTTTATGGTTTTAGAACAGGGTGCTCAACCTTGTGAAGGGCGATGGCCACTTAAGTGATTTGGTAACGGGTCGCAGGCCATAATGAACTATGGGGTTTTACCGCCACTCCCCAAACCACAAATGTCAGCGTGCCCTTACTGTCCCGAGCCCCCTTATAAGGTTGCTTTCACTGATGCGTTGTGGTTTACCCACACCGTGGGTGCAGTGCACATGCGACTTTCCTGCGGGTTAGCTGTGCTTTTCAGAATCCCAGAAAGTGCACTAAACCTGCAGGGTATAATAGAAGTCTATGGCACAGTGCAACAAAGCAGCAGGTGCACTGCGCTGCACCCTTTTGGATCAGTGTGAAAGCAGTCTAATACCCCTTTTTTATAAGTGCTCATATGCCCATTGAAAAACTTTGCAATGTTTAATAAACTGACTGGGGGGCGTACATATGAGACTAATTAGGGAGAATTTGTCTCACTCAGGAGAGGTAAAGAAACTTTATTCTTTTTACTTTTGAGTTTTTGCATCACATAGTAATTAGGTTTCGGAACTCTTTAGACTGTCAAACTGGAGCCTTTAGATGTATTTTAAAAGAAATGTCATCAACCACCAAGTGTTATTTGATGCTGTTATGTGTACTCAGAAGCTGGGAGACAGTGTGTTGAGGCCAAACGGTTGACATGGCAGAATTTTTCAGACTTGGGTAACCTTATCTTTAACTTTCAGGCTAAACAGTCTGATTCAGAAAAGTAAAAAAGAAAAAGTTAGTAGGAAACAAATAGCTTTCATAATCAAGCCACAGCAGGGGGCCATACAGTGTGTAAAAGCTTAGAGAACCCATATAAAATCATCCCTGGGAGCCTGCGCTGTTGTGTACTGTAAACTACAGGATACAGCTGTACACAGGCATACACCGGTACGTTTGAAAAAGTCATGCGGTACATGCGCAAAGTGTCAGCTTATGTCCGCATGCAGTTGCATCCTGTAACTGTTTTTCATAAATTGCTGTATGCAGCGCCTGAATAACTTTAAACAGATTCGGTATGTTCATGAACGCTGTTTGCCCCTCTTGCAGCTATGTCTTGAATTATGACTGTCGAGGCTTGATCATAAAGGCTTTTTTACTTTTCTGGATCAGCCTGTTTGGTTTGAAAGTCATTGGTAAATGGTAATGCAAGTCCAACAATTTATGCCCTGTCAACTGAATGGCCTCATGTCACTGACCCCTAGCTTTTGAGTGCACATACCTGTATCAAATCATAAAGCCCTGTAGTTATTGACATTTCTCTTAAACTGCATCTAAAGGCTCCTGTTTGACAGTGTGCCCACCCCCCCCCCCCCAAAAAAATAATATTTGCAGAAAAGCGCAGTATCAAGTCACAAAGCTCTCTTCTCATTTCTCTTACTAAAGGCTCCTGTTTGACAGTTTGCAAAAAAAATGAAATCTTTCACAAGACCACTGTTTTTCTTTAAAATATTTTACATAAAAGCATGTTTGGTAACCTTTTATACATAGAATGGAATGCAATAAATTAAGGGGCACTCATAAGGTATTAGTAGCGGTGGTGTTGAGGTGCCTTCACTTACTGTTTTGCAAGTGCTCAAAGGTTTTTTTTTCTAGTTATGTTTATTATGTACCTCTACTGAGGTTAATCCTATTTTGTAGGAACATTTTATAAGAATGTTTGCAGCTTTATTTGACTGTTATATCGTTTTGGTATCATTTATTATAACATTTATGAGCACAGTTGGTCATAAAATGGCCCCATTCATCAAGAAGTCTTGCATGACTGTCTGTCTGTATTGCCCTACATATCTTGTTAAAACAGCACTAAACTTGTAGTGATGTCATTTATTTAGGTTTTTATTTTATTTCCCAACGTTTGTTTTAATAATTTGTAGTTGGTGTAAGAAGTACTTTTTTTTTTTTCCTATGTTTTTAGGTAAACTAGTTGACTGTGCTGTAGTTCATGTTAATGGAGATGTTCCAGAAGAAGTCCTCAAAGCAACAAGATTAGCAGTTGAATATCAGAGACTTTTTAGAAAGGATGTGATTATAGATTTATTGTGTTATCGGCAGTGGGGCCACAATGAACTGGATGAGCCCTTCTTTACTAATCCTGAAATGTACAAAATTATCCGGTAAGTCGAGAATCCTATAATTTCTGCTGATATAGAGATAAGAAATTAATTTAGCATAATATAAAAAATAAAGAAAAAAAAAATATATAATACAGGTTGTCTTTATGGAAACAGAGAGGGGGAAAAAAAAAAAAAAATAAAAAAAAAAAATAAAATATATATATATATATATATATATATATATATATATATATATATATATATATATATATATATATATATATATATATATATATATATATATATAATATATATTTTATTTTTTTTTTTTTTTTTTTTTTTTTTTTTTCCCCCTCTCTGTTTCCATAAAGACAACCTGTATTATATATTTTTTTTTTCTTTATCTTTTATATTATGCTAAATTACTTTTCTTATCTGTTAATCCATTTTCCTTTAATTTAATGATTAAAATATGTAAGTCCTGCATGTAAAATGTGTAGATAAACCTTTGGTTTGAAGATGGTAAATCTACTATCCTTATAAACCAAAGTGGTCCTTGGAGACAAAGAGGCTGAATTCCAAAATAACTGAATTTTCCTTTAATTTATTAAGTGAAGATTCACAACTCCAATTATCCAATCATATGTGCAAATTCTTTTTTTATTTACATGTGATTGGAAATTCAAAGTGAAATCAATTCTATAGTGTAGTGACATGACTTTAGCATCTACCATAAGTGCTGAATTTTCTTCTAATCGACAGGTAATGTAGCGTTTATTCATAATTGCTTCCCAGAGGTTTATTTAATCTAACCAAATATGTGGCTTCTTCTGTTTAGGTCACGAAAGAGTATTCCAGATGTATATTCAGAGCGTTTAATATCTGAAGGGTTAATGACAGAAGATGAAATCTCGGACATCAAGACATCTTATTATGCAAAGCTTAATGATCATCTTACCAATATGACTCTTTACACTCCTCCCCCGAACAACCTTCAAGATCACTGGAGGGAAATGGTAGAACCAAGTGCACGCATCACAACGTGGGACACTGGTGTTCCTGCTGACCTGCTTAAATTTATCGGAGCCAAATCTGTGGAGGTTCCTGAGGAGTTTCAACTGCACAGCCATCTGCTCAAGATGCATGCACAGGTTGGTTGGTTGGTTATAGTTACAGTGCCTTGAAAATGTATTCATACCCCTTGAAATTTTCCTCATTTTTGTCATGTTGCAACCAAAAACGTAAATGTATTTTATTGGGATTTTGTGTGATAGACCAACACAAAGTGGCACATAATTGTGAAGTGGAAGGAAAATGATAAATGGGTTTCCAAAATTTTTTACAAATAAATACCATATTTATCGGCGTATAACACGCACCTTAACTTTAAGAGGGAAGTTTCAGGAAAAAAACTTTACACAGCCCCCCTGCATAGTACACAGCCCCTGCACAACACAAACTGCCCCTGCACAACACAAGCTGCCCCTGCACAACACAAGCTGCCCCTGCACAACACAAGCTGCCCCTGCACAACACAAGCTGCCCCTGCACAACACAAGCTGCCCCTGCACAACACAAGCTGCCCCTGCACAACACAAGCTGCCCCTGCACAACACAAGCTGCCCCTGCACAACACAAGCTGCCCCTGCACAACACAAGCTGCCCCTGCACAACACAAGCAGCCCCTGCACAACACAAGCAGCCCCCTTTCATTATAAAGACCCCCCCTGCACTCCCAGTGCTGGGACAGGGACAGCGCTTTGGGCATAATCTAGCGTTAAGAGAACTTCACACTGTCACCCCCTTCTCCTACACCGCTCCTCCTGCGTCACATACCTCCATTAACGCCGCTCTCTCCCGTCCCAGTCATGTGACTGCTCTCCTCGCCTTCATTGACTGTCAGGTGACCGCTTTCCTCCTCCAATCAAATGCTACACACGAGGAGGAGGCGGAAGGAGGAGGAGAGCAGCCACAGCGAGCGCATTCAGAAGCTAAGTTGGGTTACGTTACTTACATAGGGGGAGCGGTGTGTCACAGGGGGCTGGCACAGGTTTACTGGCAGCGCTGTTCCACGGCCAAGAGAGGCGGGGCGGCCGGCCTGACACCCTCCCAATAGGTGGCACCCGGGGAGGACCGCCCGATCTCTGCCCCCTGTTGGTGAAATTACAGATATCGGCGTATAACACGCAGGCACGATTTACCCTCTATTTTCAGGGTAAAAAAGTGCGTGTTATACGCCGATATATACGGTATGTGAAAAGTGTGGTGTGCATTTGTATTCAGCCCTCCTGAGTCAATACTTTGTAGACCCACCTTTCGCTGCAATTACAGCTGCAAGTGTTTTGTGAACAGCAATTTTAAAGTCTTGCCACAAATTCTCAATTGGATTTAGGTCTAGACTTTGATTGGGCCATTCTAACACATGAATATGCTTTGATCTTAACCATTCCATTGTGGCTCTGGCTGTATGTTTAGGGTCGTTGTCCTGTTGGAAGGTGAACTTCCACCACAGTCTCAAGTCTTTTGCAGACACTAACAGGTTTTCTTCTAAGATTACCCTGTATGTGGCTCCATCCAGTTTCCTATCAACTCTGACCAGCTTCCCTATCCCTGCTGAAGAAAAGTATCCCCACAACATGATGCTGCCCCCACCATGTTTCACGTGGGGATGGTGTGTTCAGGGTGATGTGCAGTGTTAGTTCTCTGCCACACATAGCGTTTTGCTTTTAGGCCAAAAAGTTCAATTTTGGTCTTTTCTGACCAGAGCACCTTCTTCCACATGTTTGCTTCTTCCACATGACTTCTCGCTAACAGTGGCTTTCTTCCTGCCACTCTTCAATAAAGGCCAGATGGACAGATTCTCCCACCTGAGCTGTGGATCTCTGCAGCTCCTCAAGAGTTGCCTGCTTCTCTGATTAATGCTCTCCTTGCCCGGTCTGTCAGTTTAGGTGGACGACCATGTCTTGGTAGGTTTGCAGTTGTTCCATACTCCTTCTTTTTTCTTTTTCCATTTTCGGATGATGGAATGAACAGTGCTCTGTTAGATGTTCAAAGCTTGGGATATTTTTTTTATAACCTAACCCTGCTTTAAACTTCTCCACAACTTTATCCCTGACCTGTCTGGTGTGTTCCTTGGCCTTCATGATGCTGTTTGTACACTAAGGTTCTCTAACAAACCTGTTAGGGCTTCACAGAACAGTTGTATTTATACTGAGATTAAATTACACACAGGTGGCCTCTATTTACCAATTGGGTAACTTCTGAAGGCAATTGGTTCCACTAGATTTTAGTTAGGGGTATCAGAGTAAAGGGGGCTGAATACAAATGCATGCCACGCTTTTCAGATATTCATTAGTAAAACCATTTTCACATTTTTCTTACATTTTCCTTCCACTTCACAATTATGTGCCAGTTTGTGTTAGTCTATCACATAAAATCCCAATAAAATAAATTTACGTTTTTGGTTGTAACATGACAAAATGTGGACAATTTTTAAGGGGTATGAATACTTTTTCAAGGCACTTTATCTATGCACAGAGGTTGTTGCAAGCTCTATATCGCACTCTGTATCCTGTTCCAGTACTTTAGCAATCCTTAGACAGCAGCCATGAAGCTTTAAAAACCAACGGTCGCATTCCCAGATACAGTGAAGTTGTTCCTCCTTGAAAAATTGACAAATTATTTTCTGACAGAAAAGTGTAGCGTCAGGGAATTATGTTCCAACATAAGATATAACATCTCTATGATCCCTACAATGCATTTGAGAAGAATATTTGGTCCCTACTCTGTTGTAATGGCAGTCTACATTTCTAATATAGTTTTTGTATGTGATTGTAGATTTGCCTGTGTATTGCTTTTTTTGTTGTTGATTTAGCTGTATACTTTTTTTTTTTTTTTTTTTTATTTAGTCTAGAATACAGAAGTTGCAGGAAGGAACAAAGATGGATTGGGGTACAGCTGAAGCTTTGGCTTTTGGGTCGTTACTTTGCCAAGGTAATACAATTATCAGTTTTTCTCCTAATATATACTGTATGGAACTTTCTGTATATGAACCATGATTATTTGAGGTCCTGAAGAGATTAAAACAAACCTGTAACACAAAAATAAGCCAAGCACTCCCAAAAAGGATGCACTTCATGCTGCCTGGCAGTACCTTTTTTATTTTAGGAAGGACCTTCACTGTTTGCCACATAAGCTTCACTGAACCCTACTGCATCTTTTGGAAGTCCTTTGCTGTACTTCCATCCTGACCCCTTTTACTCTTTGTTGGCCACTAAAGCTTCCATTTTTTGGATGTGAGATAGTGTGATGAAGGTGGAATGCAATAGTTCTGAGCTAGAACTCAGTTTGGGGTTCCTAGATCTGTGCACCTCCCCAGGGGCTGACTGTGCACACAGAAGATGGCTTATTTACATGGTGACTCCTGTTACTGTTGTTTGGATATAATGGGTTTACTTTATAGTTGCATTTGCAAAATATCCTGGGATCTCCAAATAAAGCCCCCTCATCCATATTGTAAGAAACAAAATAATACATGGAGCATAACAAGTGGCCATCTTGGGTGGTACAAGTTAAGTCAGGGGTGTCCAACTGTTTGACCTTCTTTGGCCACATTGGAAGAAGGGATTGTCTTGGGCCAAACATAACATACACTAACAGTAAGGATAGCTGATGAGCAGAAAAAAATCAGGCAGATCACAAGTTAGCGATCACGGATATAGATAATACACCTACCTAAAAAAAAATTTTTTATTATAAAAGTAAAAGAGCAACATAAAACTAGTGCAATATTTGACACTGTTTGATAAACTAATGCAATATGTGGTTTGATGGATGTAGTAGCAATTCTCAATTTTCAAGGTGGTTATCAGATGTTTTGGTTCTAATTTTGCCCTTTGCGTGCTTCATCTTTGAAAATAGTTGTTCACAGATATAGGTGCTGCCAAAAACTGATGACATGAAGAAGGCATGATTGTGAACAGTGGGATATTTTTTCTTTGTGAAGATAAAACTTATTAAAGAGACACGGTCAAATTTTCCTTCGGCCGAATGTGTTCGCATTCGCAAAAAAGTGTAAACTCATGTTTACAAAAAATTCCCCCCCAAAAAACAACATTTAGGTGATTGTTTACAATCACTTTAACTAAGTTTACGATTTTGTGTTGGGCAGCATTCATACCCATCTTGGACCGCAGGTTGTACACCCTTAAGTTAGGTGGTGGTAAAAGATCTGCTGTGAAGAGAACCAGTCACTAAGTACTCCATGTAAACACTCAAAAATAAAAAAATAACTGCTTAAAAAGAAACTATAATGTATAATTTGCACACTGCAGCTTGAAAAAACTCAGTACAGCTTATTTTTTTTACTGAGCTAAAATACAGCCCATTAATTGTAATGTTCCTATGCACACAGGTGCATAAACATGCAACGTGTTTTCTTCAGTAAAAATAAAATAGAAATATCTGCATTTTTGGTAAGTAATTGTGCACACTTGGTGTAATTCGCGCACGTTTGGGTGCAAATTCGCACAGATTTGTCGATTGACACTGTCAATGCGAGAGCAAGCTGCTGCGCGTGTACGAAAATGTGCGCGAATATACATTTAAAAAAAAAAAAAACTATGGAAAATGAGATGCTCAAACAGGAGTATTGTGTTCAGGAGGCATTGTTTTGACAACTGTAGTACTTTGGATTCCAATCATTTTGTGTGACAGTGGTCACCAAGAGAAATCGGGAGGGTGAATCTACCCAGAAGTACTTGGAAGGCAATTTAAATCTAACAAGGGTATGAATACTTCCACACTACCCAAAAGTTAAGTTATGGCTTTAGATTTTCTATGCTTAAGATCAAATTGCATGATTAAAATTTAATTTTTATAATATGAATAGGTAAGTGGTTAGATGGACATAACTGCAAAGTCCAAAGCATTCTTCAAAAATAACCATTTGTAATGGGCTGTATATGTTACCTATAGCATCCTAGCATCTGTTTTACTGTTGGATCGCAAGTATCGGAGTTCTTCTAATCTGATATTATTTCTGTTGTGTTTATTAAGGGCTTAATGTTCGAATAAGTGGACAAGATGTAGGACGTGGAACCTTCAGCCAAAGACATGCCATGGTGGTTTGTCAAGAGACTAATGACACCTACATTCCTTTAAACCACATAACGCCTGACCAGAAAGGCTTTTTGGAGGTGTGTAATATGCATATGACCAAATAAATAAAGTACTTTTTTCTTAGTGTTTAAAAGCAATTCTAACTTTAAGGCTACATGCCCATGGACGTTTTTACAACTGCTTTTATGCACGTTTTTTGCAGCTTAAAAACACCTCTCCATGTTAGCCTATGGCCTCATGCCCACCATGGCGTTTATGAGCTGTAAGTGGCATAGGCGTTTTTAAGCTCCAAAAAAACCCCAAGACCAGTGCGTTCTGAGGCTCCAGCCCTAGAGCTGTAAAAATGCCAGGCACCGGTAATGAGGTGTTAAATGCGATTTAACGAGGCTTAACGCTGTGTACACAGCATTATGCCCCGTCCAGCGTTTGTCTCAATTTAGTCTGATCAAGATGATCTGACTTGCGGTGCAACTTGTGTGCTGAGAATCTTGAAGGGGAACCCCGACAAAATTTTGCGTGAGGTTCCCTCCAAGATCCATACCAGACCCTTATCCAAGCATGCAGGTCAGCAAAGGGGGTTACGAGTGAGCGCCCCCCCCCCCCCCCAAACCATACCAGGCCACATGCCCTCAACATGGGGGGGTTGGTGCTTTGGAGCAGAGGGGGGCCCTTGCACCCCCCCACCCCAAAGCACCTTGTCCCCATGTTGATGAAGACGAGGGCCTCTTCCCGACAACCTTTGCCAGGCCTCGGGAAGAGGCCCTTGTCCTCATCAACATGGGGACAAGGTGCTTTGTGGTGGGAGGGATGCAGGGGGCCCCCCTCTGCCCCAAAGCCACAACCCCCCATGTTGAGGGCACGTGGCCTGGTATGGTTCAGGAGGAGGTGGGGCACTCGCTCGTCCCCCCCCCCCCCACCTTTTCTGGATAAGGGTCTGGTATGGATCTTTCGGGGGAACCTCACGCAAAATTTTGTCGGGGTTCCCCTTCAAGATTCTCAGCACACACGTCGCACCGCAAGTCGGATCATCTTGATCCGACTTCTGGTGCGACTTCTATTCAAATCAGTGGGCTCCTATAGGGAACCATTAATTTTTGAATAGAGACCGAGAAACGAGGTTGAAAGCTAGTGTGGCTAAACGTGCATTGACGCCAATGCAAAACGCGGGGAAAAAAACGCGTTAACTTTTTTCCTGGCGTCGGTACTAGCTTTACAGCTCGTTTTTAAAAATGTCCATGGGCATGTAGCCTAAAACAAAACGCAGAACTGAAAAAATGCATATTCAGATAGAGCTATGGGGTTGATTTAACTAGAACCGGAGAGAGCTAAATCTGGTGCAGCTCTGCATATAAACCAATCAGCTTCCAGGTTTTTTTGTCAATGCTTAATTGATCAAGCTGAAGTTAGAAGCTGATTGGCTATGCATAGCTGCATTAGTTTTAGTAAATCAACCCCATGTCGTCTTTTAATGTTTTTAGTGATGTGTTTATGATGTAATTTATATCATGAAATAAGAGCCCAGGGCATTATAGATTTTGTTTCATTATTGTCATTCTTTGCTGCTTCAGCATAATTAGGAGAAAAGCCAGCATTCACAACACTCCATTGTTTACTTTAAACTTGCTGGAGTGTTGCCCCAATATTGACTGGAAAATAGATAAAAACAAAATAGTACCGTTTTGTAATATATAACTGGGCTAATGACCTTTTAAAGTGTATGTGTATCTCGCACACACAAACAATGTAAACTGGCATTCACCATAAGGTACATGTCCCGATACTAATATCCATCTTTATGCCCCGTAGAGGGCCTGGGAACCTCCAAAACTAAGACTGCTCTATAATGCAACCAGTGACCAGATAACATGGCTGCTGGCTTTGGCCTAACCCCTCAATTTTTGTTCTATCATACTATTGGCTGGTAAGTTTGCCCATCACAGCGATGGGCCAGTAGTAAAGCCAAAAACGTGAAAGGGAGTCAGTCAGCGCAAGTGAGCGCAGAAGATGGTCACTGGTTGTATCGCATGGAAACCTGTGTTTTGGGGGTACCTGGTCCACTCTAAAGGGCAGTAAAGCTGGTACACATTAATTTTTCGGCCTAAGATGATAATAGACTTTGCAGATGAAGAGTTTGTAAGGTTGATTTAACTATGAATATGTCGAACATTACCTGTAATACAAGACTTTCTCTATCAAATGTTTGTTCTATTACTGCAGGTGTTTTGGGCATTGTAATAAAAATGTGCCAATTCAGTTTATACATTTTAAAGACAAGTCTGCCACTTAGCTAGTTAGCTGTTCCCTACTTTATAAAGAGCTTAGATTGAGAGGGAGCAATCGTTTTAAGGCACCATGTCCAATTTGCATCAAAATGGAGGAATCCTCAACCCATAAGGTGCAAGGAAGAGAGTGGAGAAAAATAGCGAACACTATGGCCTTTTTAGTGACAGACTAAAAATATCTTTACCAAATTTTATTGACAAATATGAAGTTAAAATACTGATATTAAAATGGTATACAACTATTATTTATTGAGGGCCCAAAGGCTGAACAATGCCATGATTGGTACATGGGGGGGTCCTCATCCATCTTGCTGCCTCTACGCGTTTCGCAGGCAAAACAACCTGCTTTCTTAGGCGAACTTCAAGGCGCGATGATCTAAAATCATAAATGTTAACAACAGTGTTGGTACATAGTATAACAAAGTTTACTATACATCCATATAGGCCAATATATCATACAATCAAGAGTTTACCATTCCATTCTGTTCCACTCTTTAGAGTCGCAAATTCCACCTAAACAGACTCTCCCAAGGGCGGAGGGAATCCAACACTAAAGAGGGGGTTGGCACAGGGGACCTCCACAAGACCGAGAAAGAAGAGAGCAGCAGAGGAAAGAACATAGTGTCTTCAGATTTAGTTATGCATAGATGCATCTCTCCAGAGTTTTTAACTTCTAATAGGGTCCATACTTTATAAATAGGATGTGGTAAACATGCCATGTGGTATGATATGCGTATCTGGATTGGGCAGTGAAATGCAAAAGCGTCCATTGCAGTACTGAAGAGGGGTTTCCTTTTTCAGGCCACTGAGTATATGTTTTTGAAATAATCCTTTTTATTTTCATACAAGTCTGTTTTATCCATTTTGGCAACCTTAAAAGGAAGAGTTATTTTTATTACTATTATTATTATTATTCAGCTCCTAGATGTAGTACTACTAATTGTGCATTTGTTCTCTCTCCAAAAGGTAAGCAATAGTGCCTTGTCAGAGGAAGCTGTCCTTGGATTTGAATATGGCATGAGTATAGAAAGCCCTAAGTTACTGCCAATTTGGGAGGCGCAGTTTGGAGATTTCTTCAATGGTGCCCAGATTATATTTGACACTTTTATTTCTGGAGGTATGATGGTATGAAAAATCTTTTGCAGCAGTGTGAATTGCCATACGATTCACAGAGCTGTTTGCTCAATCCTTCTGTCTGTCTACGTCAATGTGATACGCCTATCTACAGCTATGTGATCATAATGCTTTCTTTTACTAATTTGGGAGTTTTACCCTCAAAGACTAATAAGATCATAAACTATATATCATAATCGTACAGTACAGGACAGGGGCAGAGTATTCATACAACATGGGTTATAGGTGTGTACCTTCAGGTGATTGGACACTGGCACAGTTTTAAAGGACAAGACGCCGAGGACAGCCTGTAATTTTGGCATTGCATATACTGCTTGGGGTGCTCACCCTGGCACTTTGTGCAATACGTTTGAGTAAGCCGTAGGGTTCTGTACAGTTCCAGGGTCGTGGACCATTTCTATGGAACCCAGTCCCTGAAGACTCATTTGGGTTATGCCCACTGTGACGGCCCTGGACTTTTACAGTCCAGTGTCATTGACTGGTAAGACAGGTTCACCTTGTATCTCTGACCATTAGTGTTAAAATGGGGCTGTGTTTTAAAATATATTCACCTTGCAGTGTAAACATTTCAAATTTGGCACTAAAATTCAACCACTCAGAGCCTAGTCTCTTAGATGACTAGCTGGTCGATCACAGCTCTCTTAATGCCACTTTCACTTGGAACCCTTATAAGGTTTTCAGGCACTTCCTCCCTCCACTTCTCCACAGGGATTCATTACTCCTTGCATACACACTTGCCCTGTACTCTGCACCCTATTCCATGAGTACCCTACAGAGGAACACCCTCAGTTGTAGCTATGGTGAAAACCAGGTGAAAGGGAGTCAAAGCTACAGGCCAACATTTGCTCTGCTGAAGGCCCACACAGCACTCGACCTCGGAGTGATGATGCATCCCTTGCAGTGGAGCAAGAACCGGTTCTAACACCAGCAACTGATTCCAGCTCAATTTCAGGCACTCAACAAGCGGCCTAGTTGACTAAAGCAAAATTCTCTGCATATGTGTCGTGTTTCCTCAGGAAAATTAGAGCTTTAATACAGCCATCCCGGTTCAGGCCCTAAAAATGCCACCTCTCTTCTTCTCCCATTTCTCTACCAAAATCCAAGCCTGATATCCAGTCCTAGAGGACACATACCCAGAAAGGAATGAAGAGGATATTGAGGCAGTATTGGAGCAAGTTGTGTAAGATTTTTCTCCCCAAGAGTAGGCTTATATTGAAGAAGCTTCATGCAACATTCTTGCTAATGTTGAGAAGCTCATTGCCTCTGTCCGCAAAAGCTTTGGCATTGGGAAAAGTCTCTTGCCATGCCACTTCAGGTACAAAAAGACCTGCAAAACCTTCTCTGTTCAGGGCAGTCAGGTTAGCCCTGAAACATTGGACCCCCCCCCCCCCTTCTGAAGGGGCACCCAATCAGGGTGCAGTCAAACAATGTCACAGCGGTGGCCTACTTCATCTATCAAGGGGGCACCAGGAGCCTGGATGCTTTGAAGAAAGCAAACAAGGTCATCTCTTGGACAAAAAATCACTGTTCTGTTATCTTTGTGGTCCACATCCCACAAGTGGACAACTGAAAAGCTGAATATCTTGGCTGTCATCGCCTGGATCAGCAGGAATGGGCTCTTCATCCAGATGTCTTCAACCTGATATCCCACAAATGGATTCCAGATGTGGACATCCTAGCTTCCAGATTCAACAATAAACTGCCTCCTATTTGTTGCCAGAACCAGAGATCAAGTGCGAATCCTGCCTCGTCTTCTCAAGAAAATAGAGCAAGAGAGGAAATGGGCATTCTAATTACACCAAACCTTCCTTCAGAAGAGCTTGATAGAAGGTATATGTATGTAGACTTTCAGCTGACTATCCCTGGCTGTTCCCAACAGGCCAGATCTGCTATCTCAAGGTCCTCATTATGCTTCTCCATCTCTGGCTCTAACAACATGGCTGTTTAAACCCATGGGTTAAAGGAAAGAAGGGTTTGAGTGTGATTCCTACCTTGATAAAAGCAAGATAAACCTCTTCCAGGAATATATATTATCGCATCTGGAAATTCTTTTTTTGCCTGGTGTGAAAACAGGCACTTCATTCCCAGAGATTACTCTGTACCTTGAATTCTGGCCTTCCTACAAACAGGTCTTGACCAACAATTGCCCTTAAGTACTCCTAACGTTTAGGTCTCTATTATTATTATTATTATTATTATTATTATTATTATTATTATTTTTATTTTTTTTAAGACCTGTTAAAATAACTTTTTCTTTAAAGTTATCTCATATTAAGCCCCCCTTGCAGCACCCTGTGCTTTCTCGGCATCCCAACTTGATTCTTTCTGTCTTGCAGAAACCACGCTGTGAAGCTATTAGGGATATCCCCTCTCTCCTGCAACATGGGCTTTTTGGTTGCTATTGTGTCTGCAAGAAGTGTTTATGAACTTGTGACCCTATCATGTAAAAAAAAGTATTTCACCATAACCAAGTTCTCATGCTCCCAAGGCCATCCTTTCTTCTGAAGATGTTCTCAGCTTTCAACCTCAGTGAGAACATTGCCCTCCCATCCTTGTGCCCTGCTCTTAAGCATTCAAAGGAAATCTCTCTACATTGCCTAGATGTAGTTAGAGCTATCAGAGTATACCTCAAGGCTACTGCTCCAATCAGACAGACTGATTCCCTGTTTGACCTGTTTTGACTTCACAAGGAACACCCTGTTTCAAAGTACACCATATGATTGTAACGGCTTACCACCAGATCAGTGGAAATTTCATACATTTTTCAAAGTTTTACCAGGCAATTGGCCTCAAGGGTTCTTGCACTGGCGCTCTGATGTTGGGTCTTTTGATCCTTGGTTTTGGGCCTGTCAGTACAGTCCTGTTTGCCTTATTGTTGCCCACCCTTCCTATTCATTGCTTGCGAACATCCTTTGGTGTATGAATACTCTTATTGTGTACTGTACTCTAGGATATGGAATTTTTATAGGTAAATCAAAATTCTTCTTTTTCTGTAATATTTATTTTGTAATTTTAAAATGTTTTACAATATAATTGCATTTAAATATAAAGAAATTCATTATAGCCACATAAATGTAGATACAATTTTATAAAATGGGTGTATATCCTAACTGAATAAATTATTGCAAAGAATAGATCCAAGATTGACACGTTTTTTAGCAGCTCATAGTAGGTGGACCAATTGTTTTTGACCAGTGGCTGACATATTGTACATTATTGCTCTTTGTAATGTAGTATGAAATGGAGCTTTAGTTACACCCCAGTTTTCATGCTGGATGCAGTGCACTTAAGAAGTGTAAGCCAGAATTAATCATTCCTTGTATAATGGTGCATAAGCATGAAATGTACTCCTAATAATAAAAGCATTTGCCCTACATTAATAGGTGAGGCTAAGTGGCTGCTACAAAGTGGAATTGTGATTCTGCTTCCTCATGGCTATGACGGTGCTGGTCCAGAGCACTCCTCCTGTCGCATTGAACGCTTTCTGCAGGTGAGATTCTTCAGGTAATCTTGTTTTGTAGGTGAACATGTGATTCAGCCCAGAACAAAATGGAAAAAGAAAATATACAGCATTGGATTTAGAGTTTCCAAACAAAACCGCATTTTATTTAAAGATCCTCCCTCCATGAAAACCGTCTTTTTCGTGGGGGAACCTGATGAAGGGGAGGCACCTCCAGAAAAGGAAAAATGGGGATACTCTGTGCAAAACCCTTGCACAGAGCAGGTAAATAAAACATGTTTGGTATTTTTATTAGAAAAAAATTAACCTTTACAGCCCCTTTAATAAACGGAAAAAATACTTTTTTCACCCCAATTTATCTTTTTTTTTTTTTCTCCAAGTTTTCTTTTTTTAACAGTTCCATTTTGTTTCCCCAACCAGTGCTTTTCATGCCTGCTAATTGCAATAAACATACTAGATTGGGTGTGGCAGTGTAATATTAGAGTGAAACCCTTAGATCATCGAATGGCATTATGGTAAGTATCCTTCCCTATGGTTCTCCTTTGCAGCACATGGTCTAGGGCAGGGGTCTCCAATCTTTTCAGTATGAAGGCCACATTGTATATTTTCCAAATTTTCATGGGCCGGAAAAAAAAAAAAAATCTGTTTTATGACATTGACATATGAGTTGCTGTGGACCAAGCAAAATCTTGTAGTAGACTGCATTTAAGAATCAGGCTGTAGTTTGGAGATCCCTGGTCTAAGGGGTTATTTTAAAAACAGTTTGTCAGCTGCATTGGGATACCATGACATAAATAAAATTGTATAAAGCAAAGCCGTGTGTTTTTACAATTGTGCATTCGACTTTGCTGGCTTCAAGACTTCAAAGCCAGCAAATGGCAAAAAGTAAAATGGAAGGAGAGTCCACTCACGTCGCCTGTCGGTCCTGGCTATACCTGGCTCTTCTCCAGTCTCAGAGCTCCCTCTGCTGTATTAAGTATAGAGAACTTGGCAAGGAACTGCCAGCAGTACACCACAGCCTGCATTTTTACATTGGGCCGTAGAATGCAGTCCACTATATATGCACTACCAAGCAAAGTTTAACTGAGAACAGATAATATGATGGGTCCTTTTTTAGTGAGTGCATGTTTTGGCTTACTAGACTTATTTCCTGCTTAAATTTGAGCAATGACAATATTATTTTTGGTGTTTCTTACAGTTGTGTGACAGTACAGAAGAAGGTGTGGATGGTGATAATGTTAATATGTTTGTTGTTCACCCGACAACTCCAGCACAGTATTTTCACTTACTACGTAGACAAATGGTTCGGAATTTCAGAAAACCTCTGATTGTGGCCTCTCCAAAAATGCTGCTTCGATATCCGGTAATCATTTTGTTCACATCATATGTTTTGTAAGACATTTTTCAGCATCTGAACAAGTCTGAACAGCAAGGGTTAACATGCCTATTCCCATGAAAAACAGTTTTACTTGATCCTTCACTCCTGCAGGTTCCTCTGCACTGCTAGACAAGTCACTGCAGCCTCTCACCGCCCACCCCCAGTGGCGTCTGGTGCTCAACATTTTTTTTTGTGGGGGGGGGACACAAACAAACTAAATAAATTCTAAAAAAAACTGAAAAAAAATCAAATGCAGCCACTGTGGCCCGTCAAATGCAGCCACTGTGCCCGTCAAATGCAGCCACTTGTGCCCCGCCCGCTTGCTGCCCGGCACTTACCCCATCTTGGTGGGGGAGATCAGGTGATGACGGCGAGCTGTGGGATGGCGGGATGAGCAGCGAGTGACTGCGGCGGCTCCTGTGTCCTCCATTTGTCTTGCCTTCCTTCTGCTAGGCGTCTAATCAGCGTGCCTGTGCCTTCAGCCAATCAGGTGACGGGTTTTAGAGGTGCACCTTCTGATTGGCTAAGAGGCAGTTCAGTGTTCGAAAAGCAAATATTCATTCGCTTTTCTAACACACCTGGGTGGACTGCGAGCGCAATGCTTTGCGCTCCAAGTCCACCTTTTTTGAAGCCTATTAGAGCCCATATCTAATCAGGTGCTTAAAAAAAAAACACCCCCGCCTCTGTAATTCAGGAATTCACCCGAAAAGAGGCCAGACGCATGAATAGGGGGTGGCTTCAGCGGCCATGGATAGATTTATGCGCTGCCACTGCCCCCCCCCCCCACAGTCTGAAGTCCTCTGACAGCATCAAGACCAATCTAGGAACCATAGCCCTGTATTGGACATGAACAAAAAGGGACAGTCAATGCTGGACCGAATGGGAGCCCCATTTGCCGGGGATGTGAAGGATCAGGTAAGTAAAAGTGCTCTTACTGTCCCTTAGAGTAAAGAAGCAGTTAACCTTTGCAATGTAGTCACAGCCCCACTGCAAGGTAGGACTTTTTGGGTTTCTGGAGTTCAGCCCTAAGCAATGCTGCCAAAAGATAATGGAATGTTAAAGAAAATTGATAATTTAGTTTCAGAATGATCATATGTGATTTTTTTTTTTTTCTTTTTTTAATTTATTCATTTGTGTCCTTCTGAAATATGTAATAAGCAAAATAACACATTGAGTAAGCACACCAGGTTTCCATTTCTACAGTGCTCAGAATATGTTCAAGAATAACCAAATGTAAGGATATCAATAGAAGAAAAAGCACTTAAAGGATTCTTAAGTAAGCTACCTGCTGGATATATCAGTGACTGAATTTCATGGGACGTTATTAATTACCTTTTTTTTTTTTATTATTATTACTTACCCTAAGGTTTGCCATCTGAATTTCTTTGCATAAGTAATCATTTACAACTACAGTCAGGTCCATAAATATTGGCTTTTTGGCTCTATACACCACCACAATGGATTTGAAATGAAACGAACAAGATGTGCTTTAACTGTAGACTTTAAGCTTTAATTTGAGGGTATTTACATCCAAATCAGGTGAACTGTGTAGGAATTGCAACAGTTTGTATATGTGCCTCCCACTTTTTAAGGGACCAAAAGTAATGGGACAAATGGCTGCTCAGCTGTTTCATGGCCAGGTGTGTGTTATTCCCTCATCATCCAATCTACAAGGAGCAGATAAAAGGTCCAGAGTTCATTTCAAGTGTGCTATTTGCATTTGGAATCTGTTGCTGTCAACTCTCAATATGAGATCCAAAGAGATGTCACTATCAGTGAAGCAAGCCATCATTTGGCTGAAAAAAAAACAAAAAAACAGAGATAGCAAAAACATTAGATGTGGCCAAATCAACAGTTTGGAACATCCTTAAAAAAGAAAAAGAACGCACCGGTGAGCTCAGCAACACCAAAAGACCCGGAAGACCATGGAAAACAAATGTGGTGGATGACCGAAGAATTCTTTCCCTGGTGGAAAACACCCTTCACAACAGTTGGCCAGATCAAGAACACTCTCCAGGAGGTAGGTGTATGTGTGTCAAAGTCAACAATCAAGAGAAGACTTCACCAGAGTCAATACAGAGGGTTCACCACAAGATGTAAACCATTGATGAGCCTCAAAAACAGCAAGGCCAGATTAGAGTTTGCCAAACAACATCTAAAAAAGCCTTCACAGTTCTGGAACAACATCCTATGGACAAATGAGACCAAGATCAACTTGTACCAGAGTGATGGGAAGAGAACAGTACGGAGAAGGAAAGGAACTGCTCATGATCCAAAGCATACCACCTCATCAGTGAAGCATGGTGGTGGTAGTGTCATGGCGTGGGCATGTATGGCTGCCAATGGAACTGGTTCTCTTGTATTTATTGATGATGTGACTGCTGACAAAAGCAGCAGGATGAATTCTGAAGTGTTTCAGGCAATATATGCTCATATTCAGCAAAATGCTTCAGAACTCATTGGATGGTGCTTCACAATGCAGATGGATAATGACCCGAAGCATACCGCAAAAGCAACCAAAGAGTTTTTTTAAGGGAAAGAAGTGGAATGTTATGCAATGGCCAAGTCAATCACCTGACCTGAATCCGATTGAGCATGCATTTCACTTGCTGAAGACAAAACTGAAGAGAAAATGCCCCAAGAACAAGCAGGAACTCCAGTAGGGGCCTGACAGAGCATCACCAGAGTTGAAACCCAGCGTCTGGTGATGTCTATGCGTTCCAGACTTCAGTAATTAGCTGTAATTATTAATTATTATTAATTAAAGTAGCTGTAATTGACTGCAAAGGATTTGCAACCAAGTATTAAAAAGTGAAAGTTTGATGGATGATTGTTAATCTGTCCCATTACTTTTGGTCCCTTTTTAAAAAGTTGGAGGCACATATACAAACTGTTGTAATTCCTTCACCGTTTACCTGATTTGGATGTAAATACCCTCAAATTAAAGCTGAAAGTCTGCAGTTAAACTTGTTTGTTTCATTTCAAATTCATTGTGGTGGTGTATAGAGCCAAAAAGATTAGAATTGTGTCGATGTCCCAATATGTATGCACCTGACTTTATGATAAACAGTAGATGCACCATTTATAGGGAGTTAAATAGTAGACATAAGCTGTATAAAATTTTCTAGGGGGAATGTTATAGGTAATAACTAATAACCAATAATAACTTGTCATTCTTTGGTGGATCATTTGAAATTGTCTGTATGGTTTATTTTACAAGGCTGCTGTGTCAAGTTTTGATGAATTGGCACCTGGAAAGACATTTAAACCTGTTCTTGGGGAGGCTGTTGCAGATCCTAAAAGGTAATGCATTATATTTCGGACCACCTTTTATATGAAATCTGTTTCAAG
This sequence comes from Lithobates sylvaticus, assembly GCA_028564925.1. Classification (NCBI taxonomy): domain Eukaryota; kingdom Metazoa; phylum Chordata; class Amphibia; order Anura; family Ranidae; genus Lithobates; species Lithobates sylvaticus. The sequence goes on along the minus strand of CM053029.1, from coordinate 465,374,341 downwards.
AGAAAGAGAGTGTAAATTCTGTATTGATTGCAACACATGTAATTGCTTGTAAAAACAAAAACAAAAAACGTCATTGTTTTTGATACACCAACACACATTCTGCATACAGTAGATCTAAATGTACCTGCTCTATAGCGCATTTTTGACACACAATTGCTAATTGGACCAAGCTGGTCCAAACAAAATATTTACTTCATTAACAGATACAGCGCTGTATAAACTGTTTGTAGCCTCCGCTACAGTATACAGTGCTGTCTTCTGGCAGCGAGACAGGGATTTCCTGTTCTGTTCCCGGAATAAAATCGAGTTGGGCTGAGCGCTGTTCAGCCATTCACAGGGAGCTTTGTATTCTTTAAATACAAAGCTTCCCCTGATTGGCTGAGGCGGAGATTCTGAAATTATCTGCCTGCCTCTGCCAGTCAAAGGAGGCTTTGTATTCAGCCATAGATTACAAAGCTCCCTCCCTGTAAATGGTTGAGCATAACTTGGCCCAACTCAACCTTTTGTTTTCCAGGAGTGGGATGGGAAGTCCCCATCCTGCTCCTGGAACACATTGCTGTATACTGTATGTTGCTAAAGCTACTTAGTTTATGCTGCGCTCCCAGGTGCTGCATTTGTTAGTGATGGTAATTCAAATGGACGGCTTAGTCCAAACAAACTAAAACCTGGAAATCACCACACACCTTAACCACATGTCGACCGGGCCATAGCCCAAAGATGGCTACAGCGCGGTCGGCTTATTCTGGGAGGGCGTCCATGGGAGGACGTCCTCCCAGAATGTTGTTCTCGCATGCCCCCTAGGGTGCGCTTCCACAAACATCCATGACCGCCGATGTGGGCTGGATCTTTAGTGCCCACAGCGCTGCTCTGTGCCCATACTCTGCCAATACTCTGCAATACATTTTACCAGAAACAAAGATTTTTTTTTTTTTTTTTTTTTTAACGAATTTTCAGTCTTTTTTGATTTATTGCGCAAAAAATAAAAAACCCAGCGGTGATTAAATACCACCAAAAGAAAGCTCTATTTGTGTGAAAAAAAGGACAAACATTTCATATGGGTACAGTGTTGCATGGCTGAGTAATTGTCATTCAAAGTGTGAGAGCGCTGAAAATTGGTCTGGTTAGGAAGGGGGTTTAAGTGCCCAGTGGTTAATGAAGGAAAACTCCTGCAATAACATGAGCAAAGGTTTGAATAGGATCTTATAATTGTACTTATTAGCACAATTGTAAACTACTAGGACTAATGCCCCGTACACACGAGCGGACATTCCGCCATCAAAAGTCCGATGAGAGCTTTTGGTCGTAAAATGCGACCGCGTGTATGCTCCATCGGACTTTTGCTGGCGGAATTCCAGCCAGCAAAAGATTGAGAGCATGTTCTCAATTTTTCGGTCGTAAAAAGTTCCGATCGAAAATTCCAATCTTCTGTACCAATTCCGACGCGCAAAATTCCTACGCATGCTCCGAAACAATTCGACACATGCTCGGAAGCATTGAACCTAATTTTCTCGGCTCGTCGTAGTGTTGTACGCCACCGCATTCTTGTCGGTCGAAAGTTCAGCGAACTTTTGTTTTGACCGTGTGTATGCAAGCCAAGCTTGAGCAGAATTCCGTTGGAAAAAACAGCCACGATTTTTTCCGACGGAAATGCCGCTCGTGTGTACGCGGCATTACTCAAACTTGGCATGCTGACTATGTACAATGTGTGGCAGGTTGGCTTTTTCCCCCGCTACCCCCTTCCCTCCTCACCTATTACTGGTTGTCAAGGATGCCGACAGCTTCACAGCCAACAGTCTCTTAGCAACTAGTGACACTGACAGCAGACTGAGTCTAATAGGGATTCAGAGATGTTAGTTCCCCATCAGGTACGCTCTCTCCTTGTGATTGACATAAGGCAGTGTGTGGATTCTATAGCCAATAACAGGTTGTCTGTTGGCTAAGAAATTGCCAACTTCCTGCTGTCCATTACAAGGGGAGTGAATCTGGCAATGTCTCTGAATCGCCATTCGGTTCTGCCCACCCAGCTACCAAAATCTGTGTGTCAAAAATAACAAAAAAAAAAAAAAAGTCTGTGTGACATCTGCAGGGGAGGGAGCTGAGCTGCACTGTCTGTATGGACACTCCGGCCTTGGTGCTTCTTCACACACAGTGTTTAACCCAAATTTGAGTCCATGATCCCAACAGGTTCATAAATCTGTCACCCACACTGACACTGGTCACGCGAAGGCACAATGTAATTCTAAAGAGTGTCCTAGATGGTCTCTATTCATTCCCAGGATTTCTCCAGAGCCTCTCCCATCCTCTGGAACTCGCTGCCTCAACCTGTCCGGCTATCCCCTACTCTTGCTACCTTCAGGCGATCCCTGAAAACTCATCTCTTCAGGGAAGCCTATCATGTCTCCAACTAATCTTTTACCACTTCCATCAGCTCATTCCCCACAGTTACAACCTTTTGTATCACCTCCCCCACCCTATTAGATTGTAAGCTCTTCTGAGCAGGCCCCTCTTAATCCTCTTGTATTTTTTTGTATTATAACTGTATTGTCTCCCTTTTTATTTTGTAAAGCGCTGCATAAACTGTTGGCGCTATATAAATCCTGTAATAAATAAATAAAAATTCCCCTGTATGTGCAGGTTGGAAATCTTATGTAACACAAGATTGGCTATACAGAATGTAATTTCTTTGGCAGATAAAACTAGGGTAGTAGTATTTCAACTAGTAGTTGAGTAATATGCCTGGCCTTTTGCATAAGATTTAGTAAGCTTTATTCTTTAGTTGTCAAGGCACAGAGCAGGGTTAAATGCTTCCAGCTTCATGAATTCTAAAGCAATATAGCCGAGGGTGTCAATAAATGGGACAACCCTACAGAATTTCAAGTTATTTAGTGATGACATCTAGCTTTAGTAGTTAAGGCTCAATTGAAGTTAGAGAAAATGTATTTTCTGCCTAACATGTTTTCTGTTACTGAACTTAATTTTTGCTTTTAATAAAGTACACGCCTGAGAAACAACCCCACACCATAATCCCCCCTCCCACCAAATTATTTGGACCATTGCACAAAGCAAGGGTCCCTAAAGACATGGATGAGCGAGTTTGGAGGAACTTGACTGGCCTGACCTCAACCTGATGGCACACCTTTTCAAATGAATTAGAGCAGAGACTGCGAGCCAGGCCTTCTCGTCCACATCAGTGCCTGACCTCACAAATGCGCTTCTGGAAGAATAGTCAAACATTCCCATAGACACACTCCTAAACCTTTTGGACAGCCTTCCCAGAAGAGTTGAAGCTGGTATAGCTGCAAAGGGTGGGCCAACTTAATATTGAACCCTACGGACTAAGACTGGGATGCCATTAAAGTTCATGTGCGTGTAAAGGCAGGTATCCCAATACTTTTGGTAATATAGTGTATTTACATTAAAGGGTAGATTGTTTTATCTGTGTTATGCGTCACTGCTATGTCCGATGAGCTTTTTCTTATGTCTTTTCCTACAGTGTAAGCACAGTGATCCTTTGTTCTGGGAAACATTACTATGCTTTGGCTAAACAGAAAGAGGCACTTGGAGAGCAGGGACACAAATTTTCTATTATTCGCATTGAGGAATTGTGTCCCTTCCCATTAGAAGGGCTCCAGCAAGAGTTGAGCAAATATCCAAAGGCCAAAGGTAAGCCGCGTTCATTTGACACAGTTTAGATCTGTTTGCTATTACCTTAAATACCATGAGCAAAGTTATATTATTTCTTCTGTGTGGCTGGAATCTGTGTCATGAAAATCAGTAGGTTTTTACTTCATAGTGAAAGTATTTTTTCCTTTTTTATAATATCTGTACTTTTCTGCACATTATCCTTTTCCCTTGTTTGTGGACTATAGATAGTAGACCTAAAGGTAATCATGCATAAAATAGAGCCTTTATGTTCTGTTGAGTGCAGTGAGGAAATAACAAATTCCAGGCTCAGATCTGCGCCCGAGTCATAGACAGTTATTGTCTAAAGGTTTAATGCAATCATGTTGTCTGTTTTTTAATATCGTAAAACATGAAGTGCAACAGCATTATGTAAAATCTTTATTAAAACCAAGGCTTAACAAATTTGCTTTGAATTTAGGAGCCAGCTAAAAAAACTTGGGAGACCGTTAGTTTGTTTAAGCACTTAAGGACTGAACCTCTTTCTGAGATTTGTTGTTTACAAGTTAAAAACATTTTTGTTTGCTAGAAAATTACTTGGAACCCCCAAACATTATAAATTATTTTCTCTAACGCCCTAGAGAATAAAATGGCGGTCGTTGCAATACTTTCTGTCGCACCGTATTTGCGCAGCGGTCTTGCAATCGCACTTTTTTTTTGGAAAAAATACACACTTTTTTAATTAAAAAAAGTAGTAAAGTTGTGAAAGATAATGTTACACCCAGTAAACAAATACCCAAAATATCATGCTTCAAAATTGTGCCCGCTCATGGAATGGCGACAAACTTTTACCCTTAATCACCATAGGCGAAGTTTAAAAAATTCTACAGGTTGCATGTTTTGAGTTACAGAGGAGATGTAGGGCTCTCGCTCTACTGATTGTGGCGATACCTCACATGTGTGATTTGAACACCGTTTTCATATGCGGGCGCTACCTCACGTATGCGTTCGCTCATGCACGCGAGCTCGCCGGGACACGGCGCATTTAAAATGTATTTTTTTCTTATTTTACCTTTTTATTTTTACACTGTTCTTGAAAAAAAAAAATTAAAATTAAAATTGTGTCACTTTTATTCCTATTACAAGGAATGTAAACATCACTTGTAATAGAAAAAAAGCATGGCAGGACCTCTTAAATATTATATCTGGGGTCAAAAAGACCTCAGATCTCATATTTACACTAAAATGCAATAAAAAAAATGTTGTTTAAAAAATAAATAAAAAAATGTCCCTTTTTAAGAGCTATGGGCAGAAGTGACATTTTGATGTCGCTTCTGCCCTGCAATGATATGGAAACGGGTGGGGTCCATTTTCCCCTCACTCGTCTACATGTCAGGTTGGGGAGAGGATCTGATCGCCTCCGCTGCTGCCGACGGCTCCGGCAAGCCGCGGAGGGCACCGTAAGCGGTGGTGGGGGCCTCTCCCGCCACCGACAAGTGATCTCGTGGTGAAACTGCTGCAGAGACCACTTTCATCTTGTAGTGGACCGCCCGCTGAAGAAGAGGATACCGGGGTTATGGCAGCTAGCTGCTGCCATAAGAACGATATTCCCCTTCAAAGTACCGACGTATAACAACGGTGCGTGCTCCGGAAGTGGTTAACTAACAAAGCTTACTGGTAGAACATGTTCCCAAAGGAGAACTTATCCTTTAACCCTTTCGCTGCAGAGCTGTTTTTGCAGGGTTTTTTTGCACACATTTAAAAAAAAAACATTTTAGTCCTGAAGAAGTACGTAAAACCCTCAAAACATTATATATTTTCTGAAAGCAGACACCCTAGAGAATAAAAGGCGTTAGTTCTAATTTTTATGTTGCTCGATATTACTGCAAAATTTTTGTAAAAAACACATTAAAGTTAATTTCAAATGTATTAAAGTTTAAAAACATATTTATATTGATGAATCCAATACAGGCATACTCCACTTTTAAGTACACAATGGGGTTTATTCACTAAAGCTGGAAAGTGCAAAATCAGGCTCACTTCTGCATAGAAACCACTGATCTTCCAGGTTTTATTACCAAAGCTTAATTGAACAAGCCAAGGTTAGAAGCTCATTGGTTTCTATGCAGAAGTGAGCCTGATTTTGCACTTTCCAGCTTTAGTAAATAAACTCCATTTGTGTACTTAAAAGTGGGGTATGCCTGTATACCACTAAGCAGAGAACTCCTCACCGGCCAAACTAGAAGCATAGCACCTTCCGGGTATATGTGATTAAATCAGCATGCCGCTCCGCCCTACATGGTTCGTCTCGCGTGTAATGAAAACACATAGGGTGAAGCAATGTGCTGATATTATTGCGTATTCCTTAAAGTGCAAGTGTTATGCTTCTAGTTTGGCCAGTGAGGCATTCTCTGTATAGCGCTATATTGGATTTATCAATGTAAGTGCATTTTTAAACTTTTTAATACATTTGAAAGTCAGGTTTTACACTATTTGGAGCGTTTTTCTTTCTATGTCCTGGTGATGAGCCATTTGGGATGATGCTGGGATGATCATTGTTTAACCATCTGCCTCTGTGGAAAACCTTTGGAACCATTCTGGGATTATCCTGGCCTGGTGGTTTGGTCACAAGCTCGTCTGACCTTTTCCTTAATTAGAGGGTACTATATAGCTGGTAAGCCTGCATTCCTTCCATACGTGGTGGTGTCGCAGTTTACAATTTTCAAAAGGTAATGGATGCTCAAAATTGCTTGGAAAAAGCTTGTATAACGTACAATCCATCAGGGGTCAAGTCCTGGAGAAAAAAGTGTGGGAACTCCCACCCAAGATCCACTCGCCCACCCAAAAAAAAAAAAATGATACGCTCATATGCACGAATGCTTCAAAAGTGGTATTTTTTATCCAATTTTTGTATTGTGTGTATGAAGTTTAACTGTTAGTACATTAAAAAAAACAATCCTCAATAAACATGAATACGGTAATTCTCTGAATAATCAGCATTCATTCAATTGTGCTTCCGTGAAAATGTGAACATCATGTTCTGATCTTTATTGGGGAATTTTATTTTGTATATAGAGTGTTTATGTGGTGAGTTTACACTTTTCATTGAACAGAGTTTGGATAACACAGGGTTAAATGGAAAGGTCATAAATTAACTGCACATTATCTGGACAGAATGCTTGGGGAGATAGTGATGTGTTCCTGCTTAGGAGATGTATGTTAGCTTGGGGGGCTGCAAACTCTGCAGGGCTCCAACACACACTCGCTGCTATTCCAACCCTTCACATATTGCCACATAAACTTCCCTCCTGGCATTAAACTTTGCCAGGTATTGTGCTCAGCTTACAACCCCAAACTGATGTCCCTCGCTCAGCTCACCTCTCTCCCTGCATGTCCTGTGAGCAGAAAAGCTGTGCTCCTCCTCTGGGTTCTCTCATCATATGGCACTGAAGATAGAGGAGGGGGGGGATTCAGCGGGACACACAGAGCCAGTATGCATGAGGCTGGGGGGGGGGGGGTGAGGAGACAGAAAATCAGGAGGGGCCGGCAGGGAGGAGCGCATCATGAGAGGTCTGACTAAATACAATCTCTTAGTAGCAGGGACCTGATCTACCTGTCAGATAGCTGTGATTGACAGGTAGATTGAAGCGGAAGCTGTCATGGGGACCCCTGCTGTCAATGCCTGAATGGTCAGGTGTGCGGCACTTACTATTGCGAGCTGTGTCGGCAGCTGCTGGTGTAGCACCTGCCACACAGCTTGCATACTTCAAAGTCTTGCAGGACATGGCTGCTAATGGGAACTGAGTTCCTGTTGTGGAAAAAGTACAGGAACTCCGTTCCCATGCGTTCCCGTAGGACTTGAGCCCTGCAATCCATCCAAGTTGAGGACTGCTCAATCGACTGGATGCAGATCCAAATTTTTAAGGGGCGAACCCTCCGATGCTCTGATAAAGATGGTTCACCTTTTGAAAAGCTTAAGCCACTCTGCACATTTGAGGAAGTGATTACTAGTTATACGGGTTTGACAGTCAGACTTCTGTATCTTGTTGATTGATTGAGTGATTCTCAAATTTGATGTATTTTATGTTATACGCTTTTATAAGCTTTTGCCAAGCACTTCTGAGTATAAAATATAATCTGTTCATTCAAATTTTAACATTTCACATGATGCCGGTGCATTTACTATTTGTTTTATAGTATTATTCAAGGATTTTCCTGTCTGGAGAGAGGTGCAAGGAGATGCTTATGGTTGTGTTCTGCATCCTTAGGAGAAATCTTGACCACATTCTGCATGGATGTAAACCACTAATTAGTCTCAATCCTTTCAACCCTTTTTGTACTAAAAGAGTAGTTTTCACTATGGACACAGGGATCATTACCAGCAGGTTTAGCTTAAAGTTTGGCAATGTTCAGACAAGTAGGTGTAAAACAACTCGCTTTGTCATTATAACTGGCACATATATAGGTGTCTTTAACATTTAACTTGATGCTTCATTGAGAGTATGGCTAAACAACGTGATGCAAGACATTCCAGTAAATAAAATGTTATATTGTCTTTTTTGCTTTTTGTTAAAGATTTCGTTTGGAGTCAAGAAGAACCACAAAATATGGGTGCATGGACTTTTATTTCTCCAAGATTTGAAAAGCAGTTGGGTTGTAAGGTAAAAATTTTTACTATATTATGACGTTGAACATTTCTGTTTTTTTATTAGCAGTTCTTGGCTTTGTTTTTGGCAAATGCTTTTCTTTCTTCTCATGAATAGAATTTCAAACCTGCCTAGAAATCATATGTACATATTTTACCCAACCATATGTATTAAACAGTTCCAACTTTACAAGATAGTGATGCATTCAGAGCCTAGAAACAATTTTTCACATAGCAAGGTGCCCTTGCAGAACATAAAGCAAAAAAGGAGTTTAAAAAGGGGCAAAGAAATGTATGCAAGTACTACAAATCTGCACTACAAAGTTTACAAATTACTTTGCAAAAAAGTAATATTTAACATGCTGAGCATATGACAGCATCTATGGTCATAATTTAATAGTAAGCAAAATTTTTGACCCCTGTTGCCCCTAGAAAACAAACCTAAACGACACTATTTAATTGAGTGAACTTTAACCACATAAGGACCGAGCCTCTTTTTGAGATTTGGTGTTTACAAGTTAAAATCTTTTTTTTTTTTTGCTAGAAAATTACTTGGAACCCCCAAACATTATATAATATATATATATATATATATATATATATATATATATATATATATATATATATATATATATATATATATATATATATATATATATATATATATATATATATATATATATATATAATTTTTTTTTTAGACACCCTAGAGAATAAAATGGCGGCCGTTGCAATACTTTGTCACACCGTATTTACGCAGCGGCCTCACAAGCGCAATTTATTTGGTTACAGAGGCGGTCTACTGCTAAAATGATTGCTCTCGCTCTAATGATCGCAGCGATACCTCACACGTGTGGTTTGACCACGGGCGCGACTTACAGTATGCATTCGCTTCTGCATGCGAGCTAGGTGGGACGGGGCGCTTAAAAAAAAAAAAAATTTTTTTCTTTTTCTTATTTATTTTACTTTTTATTTTTTATTTATACACTGTCTTTTTAACCACTTGACCACTGGGCACTTAAACACCCTTAATAACCAGACCAATTTTCAGCTTTCGGTGCTCTCACACTTTGAATGACAATTACTCATTCATACAACACTGTACCCATATGAAATTTTTGTCCTTTTTTTCACACAAATAGAGCTTTCTTTTGGTGGTATTTAATCACCTCTGGGTTTTTTTATTTTTTGCGCTATAAAAGAAAAATGACTGAAAATTCTGTAAAAAAAATGAATTTTTCTTCGTTTTTGTTATAAAATTTAGCAAATTTGTAATTTTTCTTGATAAATTTTGGCCAAAATTTATACTGCTACATATCCTTGGTAAAAATAAGTACAAATTGGGGTATATTATTTGGTCTTTGTGAAAGTTATAGAGTCCACAAGCTATGGTGCCAATATCTGAAAATTGATCACACCTGAATTACTGACGGCCTATCTCATTTCTTGAGACCCTAACATGCCAGGAAAGTACAAATACCCCCCAAATGACCCCTTTTTGGAAAGAAGACATTCCAATGTATTTAGAAAGAGGCATGGTGAGTTTTTTGAAGTTGTCATTTTTTCCCACAATTCTTTGCAATATCAAGATTTTTTTTCATTTTTTTTTTTTTTTTCACAAAATTGTCATATTAGCGGGTTATTTCTCACATACAGCATATGCATACCACAAATTACACCCCAAAACACATTCTGCTATTACTCCCGAGTACGGCGATACCACATGTGTGAGACTTTTACACAGCGTGGCCACATACAGAGGCCTAACATGCAGGGAGCACCATCAGGTGTTCTGGAGCACTCAGGACAATTCTGACATTTCTCTCCTACATGTAAAAATCATCATTTATTTGCTAGAAAATTACATAGAACCCCAAAATATTATATATGTTTTTTTAGCAAAGACCCTAGAGAATACAATGGCAGTCGTTGCAACTTTTTATCTAGCACGGTACTTGCGCAGCAATTTTTCGAACGTGTTTTTTTTGGAAAAAAAATGTTTTGTGCTTTACAAAAAACAAAACTGTAAATTTAGCCCAATGTTTTTGCATAATGTGAAAGATGAAGTTACGCCGAGTAAATAGATACCCAACATGTCACGCTTCAAAATTGCACACACTCGTGAAATGGCGCCAAACTTCGCTACTTAAAAATCCCCATAGGCTTTAATTTTTTTTACTGGTTACATGTTTTGAGTTACAGAGGAGGTCTAGGGCCAAAATTATTGTTCTCGCTCCAACGTTCGCAGCGATACCTCACATGTGTGGTTTGAACACCGTTTTCATATGTGGGGGGGACTTACGTATGCATTCGCTTCTGCGTGCGAGCACACGGGGACAGGGGCGCTTTAAAAAACATATATATATTTTATTGTTCATTTTACTTTTATTTATTTTAGTTTGACCCTTTTTTTTTCCCCCAAAAAAATTTTTTGATCACTTTTATTCCTATTACAAGGAATGTAAACATCCCTTGTAATAGGAATATGGCATGACAGGTCCTCTTTACAGTGAGATATGGGGTCAATAAGACCCCACATCTCACCTCTAGGCTGGAAAGCCTGGAATAAAAAAAAAAAAAAACGATCCTGGCTTTGATCGTAGCGAGTATCGCAGGGTATTGTTGGGTATTGCAGAGTATCGCAGGGTATGGCAGAGTATCGCAGGGTATGGCAGAGTATCGCAGGGTATGGCAGGGTATCGCAGGGTATGGCAGGGTATCGCAGGGTATGGCAGGGTATCGCAGGGTATGGCAGGGTATCGCAGGGTATGGCAGGGTATCGCAGGGTATGGCAGGGTATCGCAGGGTATGGCAGGGTATCGCAGGGTATGGCAGGGTATCGCAGGGTATGGCAGGGTATCGCAGGGTATGGCAGGGTATCGCAGGGTATGGCAGAGTATCGCAGGGTATGGCAGAGTATCGCAGGGTATGGCAGAGTATCGCAGGGTATGGCAGAGTATCGCAGGGTATGGCAGAGTATCGCAGGGTATGGCAGAGTATCGCAGGGTATGGCAGAGTATCGCAGGGTATGGCAGAGTATCGCAGGGTATGGCAGAGTATCGCAGGGTATGGCAGAGTATCGCAGGGTATGGCAGAGTATCGCAGGGTATGGCAGAGTATCGCAGGGTATGGCAGAGTATCGCAGGGTATGGCAGAGTATCGCAGGGTATGGCAGAGTATCGCAGGGTATGGCAGAGTATCGCAGGGTATGGCAGAGTATCGCAGGGTATGGCAGAGTATCGCAGGGTATGGCAGAGTATCGCAGGGTATGGCAGAGTATCGCAGGGTATGGCAGAGTATCGCAGGGTATGGCAGAGTATCGCAGGGTATGGCAGAGTATCGCAGGGTATGGCAGAGTATCGCAGGGTATGGCAGAGTATCGCAGGGTATGGCAGAGTATCGCAGGGTATGGCAGAGTATCGCAGGGTATGGCAGAGTATCGCAGGGTATGGCAGAGTATCGCAGGGTATGGCAGAGTATCGCAGGGTATGGCAGAGTATCGCAGGGTATGGCAGAGTATCGCAGGGTATGGCAGAGTATCGCAGGGTATGGCAGAGTATCGCAGGGTATGGCAGAGTATCGCAGGGTATGGCAGAGTATCGCAGGGTATGGCAGAGTATCGCAGGGTATGGCAGAGTATCGCAGGGTATGGCAGAGTATCGCAGGGTATGGCAGAGTATCGCAGGGTATGGCAGAGTATCGCAGGGTATGGCAGAGTATCGCAGGGTATGGCAGAGTATCGCAGGGTATGGCAGAGTATCGCAGGGTATGGCAGAGTATCGCAGGGTATGGCAGAGTATCGCAGGGTATGGCAGAGTATCGCAGGGTATGGCAGAGTATCGCAGGGTATGGCAGAGTATCGCAGGGTATGGCAGAGTATCGCAGGGTATGGCAGAGTATCGCAGGGTATGGCAGAGTATCGCAGGGTATGGCAGAGTATCGCAGGGTATGGCAGAGTATCGCAGGGTATGGCAGAGTATCGCAGGGTATGGCAGAGTATCGCAGGGTATGGCAGAGTATCGCAGGGTATGGCAGAGTATCGCAGGGTATGGCAGAGTATCGCAGGGTATGGCAGAGTATCGCAGGGTATGGCAGAGTATCGCAGGGTATGGCAGAGTATCGCAGGGTATGGCAGAGTATCGCAGGGTATGGCAGAGTATCGCAGGGTATGGCAGAGTATCGCAGGGTATGGCAGAGTATCGCAGGGTATGGCAGAGTATCGCAGGGTATGGCAGAGTATCGCAGGGTATGGCAGAGTATCGCAGGGTATGGCAGAGTATCGCGGGGTATGGCAGAGTATCGCGGGGTATGGCAGGGTATGGCGGGGTATGGCAGAGTATGGCGGGGTATGGCAGAGCATCGCGGGGTATGGCAGAGCATCGCGGGGTATGGCAGAGCATCGGGGGGTATGGCAGAGCATCGCGGGGTATGGCAGAGCATCGGGGGGTATGGCAGAGCATCGGGGGGTATGGCAGAGCATCGGGGGGTATGGCACAGTATTGGAGGGGATGGCAGAGCATCCATCCATGCTCAGCCATCCCTCCATACCCTGCAATACCCAGCAATACACTGCAGGCTATTGCTGTGTATTGCAGGGTATGGAGGGATGGCTGAGCATGGATGGATGGATCGGTGGTGGCAGAGCAGGCTGTGGGCACTACAGATCCCGCCCACAGCACTGCTGCCACCGATCCCTCCCCCTCTCCTCTCATACTGTACCGATCGGTACAGAGAGAGGAGGAGAGAGGAACCGGCGTCCTCAAATGACGCCGGTTTGCTTACATGTGATCACTCCGTCATTTGACGGAGCGATCACGTGGTAAACGGCCGCGATGAGCGGCCGTTTACCGTGATCCATGATCCGCCGGGTCCTCTGGACCCGGCGATCATGGATGCTCTCGAGTGCGCGCACCAGGGGGCGCGCAAGAGCAGAATTCTGTGAGGCCGTTAATTAACGGCCTCCCAGAGTTTAGCAACCGCCCTGTAGCCGTTTTTCGGCTATGGGCCGGTTGTTAACTGGTTAAAAACGATTTTTGGGTCACTTTTATTCCTATTACAAGGAATGTAAACATCCCTTGTAATAAAAAAAAAAAAAAAGCACGACAGGACCTCCTTTACGGTGAGATATGGGTTCAAAAAGACCTCAGATCTCACATTTATGCTGAAAATGCAATTTAAAAAAAAAAAAAACTTTTTTTTTTTTTTCCAAGACCATTGGGCGGAAGTGACGTTTGACGTTGCTTCTACCATCCAATGATGTGGAGCTAAGCGGGGGGCCATCTTTCCCTCACTCGCCATCCAGCCTGTGAGAAAAGAGGACCAGATCGTCTCCGCCGTTACCGACGGCTCCGGTAAGCGTGGCAGACGACTGGAGCCGGCAAATCCGCCGCTGAGACCACCGCCTGCTGTTGAAAAGCTAGCTGTTGCCATAACAGTATTCCCCTTCAAACAGCCGCCGTATAATGACGGCGGGCGGTCAGCAAGATAAAGCAGGTGTTGGTAAAATTATTAATTTTTATTCTTGAACTTCTGGGTGACAGGCGTCCCGCGATTTTGTTTGCAAGATTTTACTGCGATTCGTTGGGGCGACAAATGCGGCAAATCAGGATGCCATTGGAAGTGACGGGGATTGCACGGGTGTCCTGTGATTTGCCGTGATTCGGGATGTAAACGGATCCTTAGCCCTGGTTCACACTGAAGCATTTGACATGCGATTTGACATTTAAAGTCTGTGGCAATTTTGCCGCGCTGCACCGATTTCAAAAAGTAGTTTCTGTATTATTATTTTTTTGCGATTTCGGGCTGCGATTTACATTGACATCTGTGTGGAAACCTGCACAGATGTCTCTGAAATCACGTCCGAAATCGGGACTGACATTCCCGCAGCTCATTGTGAACCTGGGCTAAATGTGACATACTATACACCAAATACGTACCTTCCTGCATGTGTTTTCAATTACAGTGATTGATTTACCTGCAGGGAATGCTTGGTGAATGCCACATTTTAATGCACCTTTTAAGTGCCATTTGATGAGCTCAAGGAGCTGTTTTTTTTTTTACCCTTTACATATATTTTAACTGTGACCTATAGTAAATGCAATTGGTAAAGAGTTGGGAGTATATTCATTCATTCATTCATTCAGCTAAATGTATAAAAATATGTTCTCGGATGTTGTTCACATATAGGGGTTGATATTTTACAGGCGTTTTTTCTGGCATTTTTGCAGTTTTTGTTCAGGCCTTTTGAAGTTCAAAAGGTCACCAATGTAAAATAATTAAAACGCCTGTAATCTGCCAAAGAAGAAGCTCATGTACTTTTTTTGAGCGACGGGCATTTTGCTTTAGGCGACCGAACGCTCAGATGTGAACAGGGGCCATTAAAATTAATAGGATTTGTCTTGTTGGGCGTTTTTTAGAGCTGAGGCTTAGCAGAAAAACACCTAGATGTGAACGGAGCTGTATTGTAATACTTGCTATTACTTTATGTAAGAGTAGTATTTGGAACACTATTAATTTGTTTGTTTGGCATGTCTTTATAGCTGCGTCTTATCAGCAGACCTGCTCTTCCTGCTCCTGCAGTAGGTATTGGGACTCTGCATAAACAACAACAAGAAGATATCATCAGACAGACATTTGCATAGCTGGACTAACTATGGACAAAACTGGACATCAACCATTGGATAAAACAAGCTTTTCTATAGAAAATCTTTATCATGGGGATCAAAACACTAACGCGTTACATTTTACATTGCAACTGTATAACTTATTAGCAAAATATCATTTTAAAAAGTCTACAAGTGAATTTTTTTTTTTTTTTTTTGCTGAAATCAATGCAGGTAACAAACAGTGCTGTTATGTGTTCAAAAAGCTAATGCTTCTTCATTGTCCGGTCACCAGGCTGAGAGTATGTTCTTGACCAAATGAATGTGCTTTCACATTGGAGGTAGAGACTGTGGCCATGCTGTATAGCAAGCTCGTCTAGGTCACAAACCCGACTGTTACTGTGTGTGTGTAATATATATATATATATATATATATATATATATATATATATATATATATATATATATATATATATATATATATATATATATATATATATATATATATATATATATATATATTATAATTAGTGTGTGTGTATATATATATATATATATATATATATATATATATATATATATATATAATTAGTGTGTATGTGTATATATATATATATATATATATATATATATATATATATATATATATATATATATGTGTATGTATTTCACCTGTGAATTGGATGTTTACCTGGAGTTCAGCTTAAAATCATCTTATAGCCTCTGCCAGACTAATTCCGATCACAGATGATTCTAATATATAAAATATGACGTTTTGATTGCAGGACTCCCGTCTATGTCAGCTGGACTGTCTACACGTGCATATGGGAGTACTAAACTAAATTTTTAATGGTCAGTAGAGTTTTTTTTTTTTTCTCAGTTTATTGCTGGAGTTGTGCTTAAAGTGATAGTAAAGGCATTTTTAAAATGTATACCTACAGGTAAGCCTATAATAAGGTTTACCTGTAGGTACAGTAAATATCTGCTAAACGTCCACCATTTAGGAGATATTTACTTAGCAGTGCCGGTGATATCACCGGCGCATGCGCACTGTGCTCTCGTGGGACTGCGTGCCGTCCATAGAGAGAGACGTGCCGTGGCCGTGACTCATCGACATGACAAGTGACGTCATCGCTACTCGGATAGTAAAGACAGTGAAGATGGAAGTACTGTCAACAGTGACAGCGTGCCACTGGAGGGCTTAGTTTTCAGGTAAGTCTTTCATAATGTGCTAGTGTGGGATGCATACTAGCACATTATGACATCAATTTGCATTTTTTTTGCAATTTACTACCAATTTAAGTATAACTAAAGGTAAAGCATATTATAGTTTTGATTAGAGTGAAGAGGGATTGGAACATCTGTCATGTTTTCAATGCTGTCTGTGCCCCTATTAGGGAAATTCACCCTCTCGCATTGTCATGTTTGCTATTAGTAGTAAAAAATTCCCAAATTTTGGGTTGTCCCTAGAACAGTAGTAGAGGGGAAATCTTCCAATGGGGACACTATTTTTTGGTGACACAGAGATTTCCTGCTTTGGCTATAGGGCAGGAAGTAAAGAGAAATCTCCCCAATGGGACACAGATGGTGGAAAAAAAACTGACAGGTGTTATAACCCTCCCCTACTCCATCTAAAATGAAATAAAACAGTTTTGCCTTTAGTTCTACTTTAACTGTCTTGACTGTGTAAAATATTTCATGACTATCTAAAAGCGATATTAAACCCAAATCCAAAAATGTGATTTATTGCAGCTTACCAATCTTTAGATATGATGGCTGCATCCATTTTCTTTTCTTTGGCATTTCCCTCTGTTTCCACCTGGTGATCTAGTCAGTAACACAACTCCTGTATTGGAATACCCCCACTCTGGATGAAGGAGCACATGGACACCTTTTGGACAGCAGCATTGTTAACCTGGAGTGTTGGATGCACTAGCATATTTAGATACACTAACAAATGTAAGCTGAACTTCAGCTAACACTTAATAAGCAGTTTCAGCAAACACTAACGGAATAAACATTTTTAAAAGATGGGGGCAGCAGCCAACATTCAAATGTGTCCCAAGATAATAATCAATAAAAACAATAAAGATAGATGTGGCGCTACCTCCAAGGTGCTTAATATAGTGCTACAGATTGAGTGAACACAGAAACAGTCTAAAATATTAGACGTACATAACAAATAAAAATATGATGCCTCTAGGCAGTGATTCCAAATCTACAGTGCTGTAAAGGTCAAAGTGAATGATCAAATATGGAAAACATACAACGCTTGATGAATAAAAAGCACTGTCCGTAAATAAGGGAGTCCATTTAACAGAATAACCAGTTGCCAACCTTGGGCGTCTTACAAACGTCCATACACCCTCTGTACACAAGATGTGTCTTGTACACCTTGCACTATGTTATCTTTTCTTATCTCCTTGTGTTCAGCTAATGTGCACAGCCCATGAGATCCTATGACTGGGAGCTAGTCAGAAGCCTTCCTCACTGAATGATCATTCTGACAGGCAATCAGTGAGAATTCAATGTAACATTTTAAGCCAAATCAACAAGTAACATAGTAGCTATTTAATCTCCCGCCTTCCCTGTCAAACAGATTTGTGAAAGAACTGCAGCTGACAGAGGAAAGTTTTTATTGTGTGCACAGGGAGTTAACTCTTAATTAACCAGGACATGCTTTTTTTATTTTTATTTTTTTTACTACTTTCATTTCAACCTGTATAATCACTATTTAACTGTTTCATCTCCTGTTTCATGTTTCTATTTAAAATTATTTGCTGGAATTTTTTTTTATAAAGCACATATATACATTGTTATCTTTTTAAGGATTTACTGTTAAAAATACGTTGTTTAGGGTATATCAGTTTTATTTTAAATCTGTAAGAACTATAAATTACTGATGCATTATGAGAAAATTTAATTAAATGTATGCAAAAAAAAAAAAGTGTTTTGTAAATGACTTGCTTTGTACCAAAAATTTTATTTTAATGATGCAGTAAATGGAACAAGCAGCAGCATAACATGTACATGTTTTCCTCACATTAATGGTACTTGAAAATATACTTTACTTTTTTTTTTCATATTGTTACTCTTTTTTTTTTCCCTTAAAAAGCAAATACATTTAAAAAATTCTCAGAGTACTTTAGGGTAACGAGAAAGCCCTGTTGCCCCCCCCCCCCAAACAATATATGTATCATTTCTTTATCATAAGTAATTACAAAGTTATAGACTCATGAACAGACACATAGCAGAAATGTGAAATATGGTCTGGTCCATAGGGGGTTAACAGGTGTTAGAGCCGAAGTGGATAACATGCCGAATGTCAGTTCCAATCAATAAAGTGCGTGTGCAAGAATAATGGCTAGCTGCCATAACCCCGGTATTGTCGTCTTCAGCGGGCTGTTCGCTTTCAGATATAAAGTGGTCTCTGCGGCAGATTCGCCGCAAGATCACCTTTATCGGCGTCGGGAGAGGGGCTCTGGTGCCCTCCGCCGCTTACCGGAGCCGTCGGCAGCAGCGGAGGGGATCGCATCTGTTCTCTTGTGTGGTATGGGAACAAGTGAGGGGAAGATGGCCACCATCCGTCTCCATACCATTGCTGGGCGGATGCGCCGTCAAAACGCTGACATTAGCATAGCATAGCGCTTAAAGGGACTTTTTCTTTTTCTTCTTTCAAATGCCAACATTTTTATTTAATTTTAGTGTAAATATGAGATCTGAGGTCTTTTTGACCCCCACATCTCATATTTAAGAATGTTTACATTCCTTTTAATAGGAATAAAAGTGACACAATTTATTATTATTTTTTTTTTTTTTTTTTAAAGAACAGTGTAAAAATAAAAAATAAAAGGTAAAATAAATAAGAAAACATTTTTTTAAACGCACCCTGTCCCGCCGAGCTCGCGTGCAGAGGCGAACACATACATCAGTAGCGCCCGCATATGAAATTGGGGTTCAAACCACACATGTGAGATATTACCGCGATTATTAGAGTGAGAGCAATAATTCTAGCAGTAGACCACCTCAAAACATGCAACCTGTAGCATTTTTTTAAACGTCGCCTATGGAGATTTTTAAGGGTAAAAGTTGGTCGCCATTCCATGAGCGGGCGCAATTTTGAAGTGTAACATGTTGGGTATCAATTTACTTGGCGTAACATCATCTTTCACAATATAAATAAAAAATGGGCTAACTTTACTGTTGTCTTATTTTTTTTTAATTAAAAAAGTGTGTTTTTTCCAAAGAAAGTGCGCTTGTAAGACCGCTGCGCAAATACGGTGTGACAGAAATTATTGCATTAACCGCCATTTTATTCTCTAGGGCAGGGGTCTCAAACTGGTGGCCCTC